>LR538923.1:0-16375 GCA_900536315.3 Caenorhabditis becei | reverse complement strand
CCCCCCCCATACTCACCCTCTTATCAAAAACTCCTCCTCCATTCTCCAAATTCCTACATCTCCTCCTCACACAATACGATCCAAGCACCAAAATGGCAATGGCCATGAGTATCAGAAAAGAGTTCAGCTTGGAGTCGGACTGGGTGATGGTGGGCCATCCGAGGGACACTCCAGAATGTGCAGAGGGCATTGTGGCAGCTTCGTGTTGGATCTGGAAATTGGAAGTGCGCTCTATTGAGAATTGATGGACTTTCTAGTTTTTTCTAGTTCTTTTTTTTTTTGAAATTGTGTTTTCTCCACAGCATTCAAAACCAAACTTTTTTTGAAAATTGCAAATGTGCTCTATTGAGAATTGGTAAAATTTCCGGTTGGAACATTTGTCATTAATTTTTCATCAAAATCTTGGTTATGAAAAGTTTTTTTTGAAACAGCGTTTTTTTTTCGAAAGTTGCAAATGCGCTCTATTGAAAAAGTTAGAAAATACATTTGAAGTTTTTTTTTGAATTAATGCAAATGCGCTCTAATGAAAATGATGGTAATTCGAAAATTTCAGCGTTTTCAAAAATTGTCTAAAGCATTCAAAGTATTCAAATCATTGATAAATTTACTGATTGTTCATGACAATTTTTTGGAACAGCATTTATTTCCCAAAAGTTGCAAATGCGCTCTATTGAAAACACATGAATGTTTCATTTTTTCATGAATGCGTCTGCGCTCTAAAGGTAACGATGATACTTCGAAAATTTGTAAAATCCAAATTTTTTTGAAAACTGCAAATCCGCTCTATTGCTAAATTCTCCCATTTCACTTGTTTTGAAACTGCAAGTTTTAATTTTTTTTTCATTCTCGAATAGTTTGCAAGTGTGCTCCATTGCAAAAATAATCATATTTATCATTTTATTTTATTTTATGTTTTATTTATTATTTTTCAATAACCAATTTCTCAAGAGTTCAAGTCTAGCAATCATCTCTTCTTCATCAATTTCTTCATTTTCATAATTTTTCATGAATTTCACATGTTCTTCCATTTTTTCCTGTGCTTTTTGTACCTGAACCATATTTTTTCAAAATTCAAAAAAAAACATTAGACCAAACAATTACAACAAAAAAATAAAAGTTTGCCTTCAAAATTTCGAAATTGGCGGGTAGGATATCTCGCAGCGAAAACTACAGTAAGATTAGATTTGCATTTTCCCTGATTTTCTTATTGTACTTTTCGCTGCGAGATATCATGCGCACCAATTTCGAAATTTTGAATGCAAACATGGAACTAGAATAGGGAAATTCTGCATTTTCTAACATTTGGATCTATTTTTCTGTTTGAAAGTTTCTAGAAGAATAATTTCAAGTTTTTGAAAATGGTAGGCTCATTTTGAAAACAAGAATATCTATTATCGTTGCATCTCAAAATCGGAGTGGGTAGATTTACGGAGTTGAGGCTCCCGCAACGAGCGAAAGTTTTTCGGTTCAAATCGTGCTGCGCCTTTAAAGCGGGGTACGGTAGTCGCGCGAAAATAAATTTCGTTTTTTTCCACAAATTTACCTCTTTTTCATCGGTTTTTCAACCGATTTTCACACTTTTTTCACGGGAAATACCTTTTTTGTGCTTTTTTAGACGTAAAAGTGTGAAAATCGGTTGAAAACCCGATAAAAAAGAGGAAAATTTGTGGAAAAAAACGAAATTTATTTTCGCGCGACTACCGTACCCCGCTTTAAAGGCGCAGCACGATTTGAACCGTTTGAACCGAAAAACTTTCGCTCGTTGCGGGAGCCTCAACTCCGTAAATCTACCCACTCCGATTTTGAGATGCAACGATAATATGAAATTTACTGTTTCAAAATTTGAATAAAATATTTTCAAGTTTTCAATATTTCTGATACGTTGAACATCCAAAATGTGATTTTTCAAAAAAAAAATTTTCAAGAGATACAGTACTCCTTCCTCACCTTGAACTGCCACAACCTTGCTTTCCCCTCTGCAATGTCCCCAATGAAAATGGTCTCTCCATCCGGAGACACTCTCAAACAATGCGGCTGACCGAACTGTGGACCCATTTGTTCACGTTTTCCACGTGTAGACGGTCCAAATGCATACTCGATTAGGCCAGTACCACCACGACCGACGAACACTGCCAATCCGTCGTTCTCATGGCCCATTATCTGAAAAAATGGAGGGTTTTTGGGGATTTTCAGAAAAAAAACAGTTTCAAAAAAAAAGTTAGACTTTTTAAAAAAATTTAACATCAATTGGCTCTTCTCTCTAACAAAGGGAAAAATTAAAAAAAAATTCCAGTTCCAAAAAAAATCAAAATTTTTTAAGAAATCTAAACTTTGATTCCGAAATATCCCCGAATTTATGAATCAATTTTTTGAACTCAACTTTTTCTACAATAATCTCTAAAATATTGATTTATGGTAAAATTTCGAAAATTTCAAAAAAAAATCAGTTTCATAATTTTTCAATTTTTTGGGAAAATAATTTTTTCAATTGATAATGCTTCCTTTCTCTTTTACATTTTTTCACTGTTTCTAAAAAATTTCAAATTTCCTGATTTTTGACTAATTTTCATTGGAAGATTCTAAACTTTCCAAAATAGAAAAAAAATATTTCTTACCGGTCTTCCAGGCACCATAAACACATAATCCTCATAACTGGCAGCAGAGTAGATGTTGGTGAACATTCTGGAATTAAAAAAGGGGAATTTGAAATTTTTGGAAAAAAGACGAGAGGAAAAACATGTTTTTACGGTTTCAAAATTTTCAGAATTTTCCTGGAAAATGGGGAAAAATAATATGAAATTTGCTTTTTTCGAAATTCTAATTTTAAAAAAATTTCAGTTTCAAAATAAATTTAAAAAATGAATTTCAAATTCAGAGATTGCTTTGTTTCATTTAGATACAATTTTCTGAAGTTCTGGAAATTTCAAAAAAATTTTAACAAAAAAAAATAAATTCCCTATTTTTCAAAATGATTTTTATCATTTTCCGGTTTTTTTTAGCTCTAAAAACTTCCAAATTTTCTAAAATTTCCTAAAAATCCGCAAACCCACGTGGATTTGAAATCCTCGACGACATGTCCCTGTGTGGTCATGTGTTGTACCCTTCCGTTCTCCCGATCTGTCACCAAAAGCCTTCCAGAACCATCGGAAACAATGTCATGGGGCAAGTTGAACTGTCCCAACTCGTCACCCGGAAGACCGAATTGTTGCTGGAAAAAAGGAGGAAAAAATCAATAAATCAATAATTTGGATTACTGTACTAACTTCAGAATGTTTTTTTAATTTTATGAATTTCCGAGATTTTTTTAAAATTGGAAAAAAAAATTGAAATTCTGAGAAAACAAATTCGCAAAAAAATTGGCACAAATTTTCAAAAAATCCCAAAAAAACTTTTTTTTTCAAAAATCAATAATTCTCATGGATTACTGTACTCACCACTCGTTTCCCATTCAAATCCATCACAACGACTCGACTGTTACAGTAACCATCGGTGACGTAGAGAAGGTCTCCGACTCGAGTGATTCCTGTAAAAATTTTGGATTTTGAATAGTTATTTTGGCAGGGATGACATCGTAATATCGTAAAATCAGTTCAATTTTGGAAAATGAAAATTTTTTGAAACTGAAAAAAAAATTTTGGAAATTTTTGAAAAAAAAATTTTTTTACTGTTTCAAAAATTTTTGCGAATTTCTAAAATTCAATGTCAGATGAGAAGGATATGATTCAGAATCCAAGAATTTTCAGAATCGATCAATTTCTCACTCCTACAGCATAGCGGTCAGCAGCGCCATGCCGCCTCCCAGCGCCCGGCCGCCGCGCCTTTATAACAGCACTCTCGACCGCCGACCGCCGCGTTCTTGGTAGTGTGGTTAGTAGGCGCGACTGTCACATGGGAGACCCGGGTTCAATTCCCGTGTGGGGTAAATGTCTTTTGTGAGGAGCGCCTGGGCTGTTAGGGGTGATAGTAAGAAGCCTCGAGGATTCAGATGAGTCTAGGATTCTGGGATTCAGAAGATGAGTCTAGGATTCAGAAGATGAGTGTGAGCGTGTGCTTGCGCGTCACGGTGTTTGCGGACAAGGCGCCCACGATCGTATTGCCCGCGTGGTCCCTGTCTCTTTTCCCTCTCCATGTTTGTTTTGCTCCTATCTTGAGTTATTTTCTTTTAAAAATTGAAGTAAAAGCACGAATCGATAGATAATTTCCTCCTCTACAACTTTGCAGCTGATCACTTTTTGCTATCTCCAATCCTTATCAAGTTATCACTAAAAAACTCCAAGTCAGCTAAACTTAGACACCCAGCCAGTTTTTTACTGATAACTTGATAAGAAGTGGAGATAGAAAAAAATGATCAACTGGAAAGTTGTAGAGGAAAAACTTTTCTATCGATTCGTTTTTTTACTTTACTTTTTTAAGCAAAACTGAATTTTCTAGAATTTTTTAAAATCCGGAAAAAAAACCAATTTGAAAAAACTTTGATTTTATTGATTTCATTGATTTTCCCTCACCTGTCGGTTTACAAAAATGCTGTCCATCAGGTCCTGGCATCAACTTCTCTCCACTGGTCCACACATTCTTCAACTCATCCCCTTCGATTTTCCACTTTGATACGGTATGTGATCCCACGTCAGTCGTGTACACGTAGTCTTCCTTGTCCACGTAGATTCCATGTGGCAGGTAGAACTGTCCACCTCCCAGCTTCTTCTCGAGTTTTGTCTGATTTCCGTGATAAGAGATGATAAGGATCACGGGTTCTTTGATAGGGGACTTGTCCAGGAGAATGTTGTAGTTGTCGAAGGTACTGGAAAAGTGATGATGAATTTGGAAAGTTTTTGAGATAGAAAAATCATTTTATCAAAAATCATCAAAAAAACGCTCGAAATTTCGAAAAAAAAGGAAAAAAAATTCAGATTCAAAAATTTTTTTTTCTTTTAGTATTATTTTTTCATAATCAAAGGTTCTAAAAAACATAAAATTCATCAAAATTTTTGAATTCAAATTTTTCTAGTGCCTAAAAAATAATAGGGTCCAAATAATCACAAAATTCAGAAAAATCCTGGAAATCCTATTAATAAAATTTTTGAAAAAAATAAGGGATATTGCGAAACTTCAGGATTCAGGTATTTCAATTTTCAAAAAAAAAATCTCGATTTCAAAATTTTTAAATGAAATTCTCAAAAATCAATTTTTAAAAAATTAATATGGCACCTCAAAACCTCATGTCAAATTCAAAGTTTCGAAGTTGGCGCGTAAGATAGCTCGCCGCGAAAACTACAGTAAGATTAGTTTTTTTTTAAATTAGTTGTCTTACTGTAGTTTTCGCTGTGAGATATCGTGCGCGCCAATTTCGAAATTTTGAAATGTATTATCGTTGCAACTCAAAAGTTCATCGGGTAGATTTACGGAGTTGCGGGTCTCGCCACGCGCGTAAGCAAAACCTGCTGCGCCTTTAAAGTACGGTAGTTGCGCAATATGTCTTTTTCCACTATTTTTCCTCATTTTCCTCGGTTTTTCAACCGATTTTCGCTATTTTTACATCAAAAAAAAGCACAAAAAGAGTATTTTTTGTGTAAAAAATGCGAAAATCGGTTGAAAACCCGAGGAAAATGAGGAAAAATAGTGGAAAAAGACATATTGCGCAACTACCGTACTCTAAAGGCGCAGCACGTTTTGCTTTCGCGCGTGGTGAGACCCGCAACTCCGTAAATCTACCCGATGAACTTTTGAGTTGCAACGATAATAACTACAATTTTTTCTCATTTTTTTTTCATTTTTTTATCTACTAGTCCAATGTTCCTAGATAAACAGAATTATCAGAAAATTTTGAAAAATTTTCAAATCGAAAATTTTCAAATTCCCCAAAAAATTGTCAATCAATTTTTAAAAAAATGGAAAATTCCTATGAATATAAAAACTCCTATTGTCTTACGACGGATTGAAAATAAATTTCGAAAAAAAAATTTTTTTTCAAAAATTTTAGAAACCGATTTTTTTCTTACTGTACTTTTCGCTGCGAGATATCTTGCGCGCCAACTTCAAAATTTTGAATTCAAAAAATCAATCAATACCTCTGATCCCAAACCCTTCCGGCCCTGTGGAACACCAACAATCTCTTCTGATTATCAAATGCCAATCCAGCAACTTGTCCCAATTTCACCCCTCCCAATGTCTCATGAATGGCCTCTTGAAGGACTCCAAACGGAACTGCCGACTGATGTGCGTGATGTTCGAGTTCCGGACGGGGCGGCAACAATTCGAACCCTTCCACTGGGTATTCCTTCATGATTTCTGGATTGTTCTGTGCACAAATTGCTCCCTGGGGATAGGGATTGTCGAGTTTGGCGTCCCAATGGAACATCATGTAGAAATTGCACATTTCATCGACTCCCATTGCTCTGGAATTGGGGGAAAATTGGGTATTGGGTTACGGTTTCAAGAAGGATATGATTTTTTGGAAAATTTAGTATGGATTTAGTATGTGGTTCAAAAGTTTCAAAAAATTGAAAATTCAAAAAAAAATTTTTTTACAATTTCAAAAAAACAATTTTTTAAAAATTTTTTCTGGTTCGAAATTATGAGGTGATTTTTTGAAATTTTAAAGATAAAAATTACAGTTTTCCTGAATTTTCAAACCAATTTTTGGTAGCTTGCGATAATCGCCATATTGGATAATTTCAAATAAAAATTGTATTTTCTTTTAAAAAAAATTTTTCATGAAAAAATATGGTTTTTGAATTTTTGCAAAACAGTAATGATCAAAAAAATTTTACCAAAATTCTAGAATAAAAATTGAAATTTTTAAAAAAAATTTAACATTTTTTCTGAAAATTTACAGTTTCAATAAATTTTCAAAAAAAAATTCTGGGAATTTGAGATGATTTGCCTCTATTTAGAAGACGAATAAATTATTTTTCTCTGTTTTTGCAGCCAATTTCAGTACCTTTTTCACTAAAAATGTGATTTATCATGTGGAATTTTCTAAAAATTAAAATCTTTCACAGTTTCAAAAAATCAATTTTCATTTTTGAAAAATCAACTTCAAGTAATAATTTGCAGTCCCCTATTGCCTCATTTTTATAAAAATTCAAATTTTTTCGGAGACAAATCGATAAAAAAGTAACAGCATTTATTGACGATTATTTTGAAACAGTGAAAAAATGATTACAGCTACAGTAGTCCCAATGAACCAAAATTAAAATGTTATTCTTATTTTTACTGTTTCCAAATTTTTATTTCTCATTTATTTCTTTTGAATTGTCAGTGCGTTCATAAAACAACTGTTCAAAAATTTGAAAACAAATTTTTTTTCAAATGTTCACTATTTCAAAAAATTCAAAAAAATATCGAACTCTCTTGTTGCTATCTTTTCCCGAAACCAATTTTTACCCCATCCAAAATTAGAAAATGTTCATTTTAGCTACACAAATTTTTTTTTAATTCCACAAAAATTGTTTTTTTCATTTTTTTCACTGTTTCAAAAAATTCTGAAAATTTTGAAAATTTTTGAAATTAATTAATACGAAGCCAATTTCAATATTTTCACTCACCCCATCCTCACAGTCCTATTCTTATCCATACTATCAAATCGACACGAAGCACTCATCTGATCGCCACTGGAAATTGTCAATTTCGTCGGAATCGCCTCGAATAATTGGGGCCATTGCGGGTTTCGTTTTCCGATTTTATTCCATCGACCGTCGTGTTTGAAATAGGCAGAGACGAGTCTTCCCATTGCGTGAGTATGGGTTCGGAAGGCGAATGGATGGATTGGGGTGGAGGAGTCAAAGAGACATGAGATGTTGTTCTGCAATATTGGATTTGATTGTGGGTTATTGAGAAGTTTGAAAAGATGGATTTTGCAATAAAAATTTCAAAATGGCGCGCATGATATCTCAAAGCGAAAACTACAGTAGGACTGTTTTTGAACCAGTTTTTATTATTTACAAAACACGAAAAATACAATAATTTATTCAAAAATAGTTTTAAAAAATGCAAATCTTACTGTAGTTTTCGCATCGAGATATTGTGCGCGCCAATTTGTAATAATTTATTGATTTGAAATTTTTTATAGTAAAAAAATCATTTTTCAACTTCAAAATTGCAACATTTTTTCAGTAATTGTGAAATTTTATTGATTTTTTTTGGTTCAATTTTTTCAAAGTCAACCTCAATTTTTCTACTGTTTCAAATTTTTTCAAATTAGAAAAAATAGAAAAATATTATTATTGCATTTCCTCTAACAAGGGAAGTCCGTAATTTACCAAGCCTATTTGCAGTTTTCATTACATAAATCGATAGATCTCGACGCGCTGAGAAACATTGCAGTTGAAAATTTTTGCCGAATGAGCCTCCCAAGGCCGCTACGGGCTCCGGAAAGGGCCTGAAAGCCCTATTTCAGCCCCTTTTAGGCCTATTTTAAGGGGGTTTCTGATACTTTTCTGAGGTTCTAACAACGTGAAAATACTAAACACATCAAATACTAACTATTTGAGCCATTCTGGGTCAAGTTCTGAAAAAAAAAATTTTTTTTTGAAAAATTTTTGAACCTGCTCATACACTTACCTAAAAAACTTTTCAAAAAAAAAATTTTTTTCAGAACTTGACCCAGAATGGCTCAAATAGATAGAATTTGATGTGTTTAGTATTTTCACGTTGTTAGAACCTCAGAAAAGTATCAGAAACCCCCTTAAAATAGGCCTAAAAGGGGCTGAAATAGGGCTTTCAGGCCCTTTCCGGAGCCCGTAGCGGCCTTGGGAGGCTCATTCGGCAAAAATTTTCAACTGCAATGTTTCTCAGCACGTCGAGATCTATCGATTTATGTAATGAAAACTGCAAATAGGCTTGGTAAATTTCGGACTTCCCTTGTAACAGCAACAAAAAATGTTCAGTTTCAAAAATCCACTTTCAAAATTTTATTTGATTTTTTTTTCATTTTGATGTCAAAAGTTGCATTTTTGGTAATCAATATTCACTATTTTAACTGAAAAACTGAAAAAAAATTTACAGTTTTCAAAAATTTTGAATTTGCAAAACTTTTTACAATCTGCAATGAGTCAAAAATTATTTGAACCCATTTTTTTCGAAATTTGAAAATTCCTGCAATCTATCAATTTATCAATTTGTCAATCAATATAAATTTGAAAATAATCAGAATATTATTTTACAGTTTCAAAAAAAAATTTTTCTTGAAAATTGAAATTTTACAGAATTCCGTCAATATTTCATTGTTTATTTTTATTTATTTTTTTTTTCAAAAACTTTTTTCCCCCCAAAAAAATCAGAAAAAAAGGGTTTCACCTGGAAAGCGGGCAACTGTGGCGGGATGGGTGTTCCACTGACAAACAGCATCACAGCCGCCAAATTCATTGGTTTTCTCTGAGAAATGTGCAAAGTGACCCCGGAAAAGTCATGAATCTCCCCGGCAAATGGTTGAGCGTAGTGGACTTGCAGGACGAAATATTTGATACCGTCGGTTTCGTGGCCAACGGAAAATGCAACGTCTTTGGGAAGGACTAGGTTGGGAGCTGGAAAACTTTGAGAAATTTAGAAAACCAGAAACATTTTTTGTTTTTCATCAATGTGAGAGACAAATTAGAATGAGAATCAGTTTAGAAATTTAAAAAATTATCTGAAACTGAAAAAATGAAATTTTTTTTTTTTGAAAAATGGGAAATTTTAGACAAATCTGGTGATTTTCGAATTTGAAAAAGTTTAAAATTATTTTTTTTACAAGAAATTCGTAATGGGTCTCGCAACGAAAAACGGAAAAATTGTGATGCGCCTTTGAAAAACTACGGTATTTTCGCCATGAAAAAATTATTGTTTTTCCAAAAAAAAAATTCAGCTACAGTAATCCTATCAAAAAATTGATTTCCTTTTTGAAAAAAAAAACATTTTTTAAGTGAACAAAATTTGAAAAAAGTAGAATATCTCAAGTACCAAAAATTGATTTTTCCCTTTTTTACTGAAAATTTCCATTTTTTTTTTCAAATTTTCAGAAAATTGCTACAGTAATCCTTTTCTGTTTTTTGTTATTTTTTTATGAATGGTTTCAAGTTATCACTGATCAACTATCATTTTCCTCACCTCATTGACAGATGTATCGTAATATCAATTTTTGTCATTGACAAAAAATATTTTTGAAACACAATTCGTTTTTTTTTTGAAGTTACATTAATTCAAATTGTCTTTCAACTCTTCCCAAAAACCAGCCCACTTTTTTTCAAAGCTACAGTAATCCCTTACCATTCCTTGCCCACGCATACAGAATATAACTGCCTCCTCCCCATCCGCACGTCTCCATTCCTCTCCAGAATCCTTGCTCATTCGCGGGTACTGTACATCCGTAGAGGAGCATGTGATGCACACGATCAGCATTTGCCATTGGCTCGAAACCCACTGAAAAAATGAATCAAGGGGTCTTATCACGACTACAGTAACCCATTGGTTTCAAAAATTAAAAAAAAAGAAATTTTTTTTTTTAATTCTAGAAACCAATTTTTGTCATTCGCTTGTTTGAGAACATAATTTCAAGTTTTCCCAAATTTTTTCCGGGTCCCACCACGACTACAGTAATCCCATTTTTAATTTATGTGAACAATTTTTTTACAGTTTCTGAATTTTTTTTGGATTTTTTTTTGAAAATAAATTTTCAATTTCAATCAAGATAGAGCAGAAAAATAACAAATTCAAAAAAAAAACTTTTGGGTCTCACCACGACTACAGTAATCCCATTTTTTCGAAAATTAGTCAATTTCAGTTTCAAAAATATTTGAAAAATTCTAGAAAATCAATTTTTGTCATTATCATAAACATTGTAACTAAAACCCAATAATTTCTTATTATTTTTTTTGGCTCTCACCACGTCTACAGTGACCCATTAATTTCAAAATTGAAAAAATTGAAAAATGTTGAAAAATTCTAGAGAACCATTTTTTGTCATAAGCTTGTTCGAGAAATAAATTTCAAACTTTTCAAAATTGTTTCGGGTCCCACCACGACTACAGTAATCTTTCTTTCTTCACATTAGACTCATACTTCAAGTTCAATGTTTCCCATGGGTCCCGCCACGCTTTCTACAGTAACCCTCTCCCAGTCCCCCCTCACCAATGTATCCGGGCGTCGCCTCAACAGAAACTGCCACATAATCGTCGGTCTGTAAAGAAAAGAAAATACAATTGTGAAACGGCGAAAAAAAAGAAAAAGTTGTCTGCGTCTCCTAGTTTCGTACACTCTCTCGTCTGGTCAAAAGAGAATCGGTGTGTTTTTTGTGAGTGTTCGGCGAAAAGAAAAGACGGATGGGAATGGGGTCCGGTTGGTCATTTGTTTTGTACATTCGGTTTTTAGTGAATTGGGAACCTAGATGGAGTGATTTGAGAGGTTTGAGAATTGATAAGGAGGTTTTTTAGAAACAGGGAAAAAATCTTTTAATTTTGGAAAATTTTTAACTTTTTCTGAAATCGAAAAGAAGGAGGTAATAAATTGAGAAATCTGAGTTTCAATTTTAAAAATTCATAAAACTGTAATCTTTTTTTTTAATCGATTTTTTAAACGATACAATAACTTTTGAAATATTTTGAATTGATATGATAATTTTCAAAAACAGAATATAAAAATTGAGAATTTTGGAAATTTACATTTTTTGAAAATTTCGATAGATTTTTAAAAATTTCAAACTGTACCATTTCTTCAATAAATTTTCCAAAAACGTTTGAATTTAGAAAACTTTTGAAACTGAAAAAGTCATATTTTTCAATTTTTTCATGCTGATTCATTTTTATCGGAGCAGTAACATTCTGTTTCTGGAAAATTAAATTGAAAACTTTATGAAACAGAAAAAAATATTGCGAAATTTCTATTGAGGCAAATAAATAAATTTTTTCAAATTTCTCCTGATTTTTCTGAATTTTGTAAATTTGGAAATTTAGAAAAATTGTATTTCTGTATTTTTTTTTTCCAATTTTCTATTTTTCTATAAAACCGAGAATAGATTCAACAATATTTTTGAAACAATTTTCAAAATTAATATTTTTCGTGAAACATAAGTATCAATTTTTTTTGAATTCTTCACTTGATTTTTTGAAATTCGATGACATCTGCCATGAAAATAAATTTTTCAAAGTTTTCGAATTTAGAAAACTTTTGAAACTGAAAAATATTACACTTTTTCCGATTTTTCGTGCAGATCAGTCTCTAATTTCTTCTTCAATTTCTCAGGGCGGGGGCGTTTGCATCAGTAAAAAACTGTTTCAAAAAAAAGTAAATTAAAAAAATTTATGGAACAGAAAAAAAGTTGGAAAATTTAAATTTCGATTTTTTCCAAATTTTTCTAAAATTTCAAAGTATCCTAATTTTTTTTTCAAAGTTTTTTCGGTCTGAAAAGTTGTAATTGAAATTTTCAAAAAAAAGGTAAATTTCAGTTTTTTTTTCCAATTTTTATCTTTCTAAAGCAACGAAAATTGAATTGCCAATGTTTTTGAAAAAATTTTCAAAAATAATATTTTTAGTGAAACAAAATAACTTTATTTAAATTTATTTTGATTTTTTCATAGATTTTTCCAGAAAATCTCACTTTTTGTGGTGAATATCCAATCATTTGAATGGTAAATTTCTGCAAATCATCTTGTTTCGTTGTTCGTACCGCAGCCCAGACGACGGTTAATTCGAGAAGAAAAAGGAGCAGAAATCGGTCATTCATACCTGGAAATCAGTGATAAGGCGATAAGAAAATGGGAAAAATTAAAAAAAAAAATTGGAAATTTTTTCTTCTAGAAAAATTCAAAAAATTCCAACAATTCCAAATCACATTCTCTTAACACCGTTTTATCAGTATAATCACCTCAAACACTCGAAAAACGATAAAAAATTGAAATTCCAATAAAAAGTTAGTTACCCGAAGAGATCAAAAGTCCTTGCCGACCCTAGAGAATTGGTGATAACAACAATAACAGATACGACCTAGTGATAGTGATATCACTGATGAGAACTACTGATAAGGGGTCACACGTAGAAGCCACAATGTCAGGTAGGGAGGGATAAGATCACGTTGAAATTAATTTTTTTATTGATTTAAAAAAAAATTTTTTTTGAGGAGGTGATAAGGTGATAGTGATAAGAGAAAAAAAAACATTTGAACATTGATAAATTAATAATAACACAAAAAAAGAAAGATTCCGTATTGAGAAAAAAAAATTTTTAAAAATGAGAATGAAAGTTTTTGAAACATGAATTTTTTTAGAAAAAAATGGAAAAACGTTTTTTTTAATTTTTGAGGAGGTGATAAGGTGATAATGATTAGAGAAATAGAAAATTGAGGAAAACATTTTTTAAAAACCAGAATGAAGGGTTTTGAAACAGGGACTTTTTCTGAAAAAAAATTTCAAAAAAATTTATTTTTTATTTTTGAGGAGGTGATAAGGTGATAATGATAAGAAGAAACAAATGGAACATTGAAAAATTATTATTAAAATAGAAAAAAAAATAATTGAGAAATTTTCTAAAAACCAGAATAAAGTTTTTTGAAACAGGGATTTTTTTGAAAAAAAATGGAAAAATAATATTTTTTCAGTTTTTTCGAAATTGTTTAGGTTAGGGTCTCGACACGAAAATGCTACAGGAATTATAATTTTTTTTTTTTCGGAATTGTTTTTTAATTTTCAAAATTGGGTCTTGACACGAAAAAAATTCTAAAATTGAAAAACATTTTCTTGGCTATTTTAAATTTTAAAAAATCGATTTTTATTGAAAATCTCAATTTTTGAAATTTTTGAAATTTGTAAAAATTCGGAAAAAAAATTTCTAAAATTCATAGAAAAAATGTTCAAATTACAAGGAATTTCTAGAAAAATTCTGTAATAAATTCTGTAACTTTGGAATTTTTAAAAATTTTTTTAAAATTTTTGAATTTTAAAAAATCCCAAAAACTCCTAGAATTAAACAAAACATCACAAATTTCCAGAAATTCCTAGAGAATTTTAAAAAATTCGTTTTTTTTTTCAATTTTCAGCCCTTTTTTCTAATGATCATAGTATTTCCCTAGTTCTCCCTAGAGGAGTCATGTTCATAGTAAACATGTTGAAAATGAAGAGAAGAAATGATGAGAGAGAAATTAGAGAAATAGAGAAAAGGATACTACTGGATGGATGGATGAGAGAATGGGATGAGTAGGAGTAGTAGTAAGGGAGGAAGGGAAGACTATTCGCTAATTGGAAAAGAGAATTTTAGGAAAATGGAAATTGGGGAAACTAGGGTTGGAAATTTGGCAAATTGTTACACATCCGTGGAGTAGTCATAGTCTAGACAGTAGTAAGTTATCAGTTATCAGTGATAAGAAAAATGGAAAACAAAGAAAGTTAGAGAACGAACACCTCTCAAAACTGGAGTTAGCATTTCGAAATTTCAAATTGGCGCGCACAATATCTCGCAGCGAAAAGTACAGTAAGATTTGCAAAACACTGAAAAAGGGGAGTCTTACTGTAGTTTTCGCTGCGAGATATCGTGCTCGGGAATTTGAAATTTTGGAATTTTTTTTTCAAATTTTGAAAATGGATGTTCTAGAAAACTGCTGAATTCTGCATTTTTGAAATTTCAATTTCCTTCATGAAAATTTTTTTTTAAAATTTTTTGGGAATTTTGAATTTATTTTTTGATCTCAAATTTTGAATTCTGAAAATTTTCTAAAATTCCAAAAATAGCACCACCCACAGCTCATTATTCCCATGTTCAATTCCTAAAATCCATTCCATGAAATTGTGTGCCAAAGTCATGTAGGAGGCTTCGTCTAAAATTACACACACATGCCCATATGGAGGGAGAGTAAGCATTGACGTCATTTCTCTTCCGTTTTGGAATTGGAAATGGATGGACATTTTGGGAAGGGACACAAAAACAGGAAAATGGGGAGGAAGAAGGAGATGAATGAATGGATGGGTGAAGAGGGTATTTTTGGAATTTGGGATTTTTGAAAATTTTCAGAATTCTAAATTTACTATACAAAATAATTTTCAAAAATTTTTAAAGGGTCCTAAAAATTTCCCAATTTTCTGGAAAAAATTTTTGGAAATTTTATTTTTCCAAATTTCAAATTCCCGCGCATGATATCTCGCAGCGAAAAGTACAGTAAGATTTTCAATTTTTCAAAAATTGAGAGAAAATACAAAGAATGTAGTATTAGTAATTTTAAAAAAATAATCAAAAATTCAATTTTTGAAACATAATTTTTTTCGAAAATTTTAGAAATTTTTTTATGGGACTCGGAAAATAATGAAAAATTAGGAAAAATTAAAAAAAAAAATTTCAAGATAAAACTTCCGAAATTATATCAAATTCATAGGAATTTCAGTTTCTTCAATTTTGAAACCAAAAAAAATTAAAAACATTTTCATTTATTTGAGAAAACTTGTAATCCTTCTAGAATCCTCTCTTATTCTGACATCATTTAGCTCCGCCCCTTTTTGTTGAGCTTCTTCAAAACAAATCTTCAATTCTAAGCTTTAGAAGAAGCATCAGATGGCCTTTTTCTTCTAATTAATAGAAAGAGCTAGAGAGCATGGGAAAAGGAGAGACGCAGAGAAATGTAGAGCAAATAGAGAAAGGATTCATTAGAAGAAGAAGATTCTAGAAGGATTCAGATGAGGAATAGAGCTTCTGGTCACTCAAGGAATTGGCCGAATAAGGAGGGAAGAGAGACGCAGACACGAAAAGGTCGCAATGTCTGCGTCTCTCGATGACGTGTTCCGAAAGGAAAGAGACAGCCGAGAGACTATTTGGGGAATAGCGGTCAACTTGAGGGGCACATGTCATGGATTTTAGCACGTAGGGGGCGAATTATTTGAGGAATTTTGGGGAAATTGGGGGATTTTGGAGGGATTTTGAGGTGGAGGAGGTACTGTAGCGCTGTTGTACTATAATATTCTGGTTTCTTATCAATCATTATCAGTTTTGAAGAGATTCACAGATTAGTTGATAAGGGTTACTGTAGGTGTCAAATTAGGGTACTAGGTAAATTTGAAATTGAAGGAAAATATAGGGAGTTCAGAGATTACTGTGAATTTGAAAAAAATTCAAAATTCTAGAAATTTCTAGAATTGTTGGATTACTGTAGCTATTTTTTTAAATGATGTCCCTGATGGTTACTGTAGGTGCCTAATTTTTGAATCCTGTTTAAAAAAAATTTTTTTTCTTAAATTCGAGGATCACTGTAGGTACATTGATAGTAATTTAGGACTATAGTACAATTTATATTTTCGTTTTGAGACCCGTTCTGGAACAATGCTTTATGGCATAAAATTACTTGAAACATTGTTGAAACAGAAAAAAACATGTATTTTGAAAACTGATTTTAAAGGAATACTCCACCCAAAAATTTTTTTTTGAGATT
>LR538917.1:71738-96200 GCA_900536315.3 Caenorhabditis becei | reverse complement strand
AGTGGAAAATAATTCTGGAGTGGAAAATAATATAGTGGAGAATAATCTGCCACTTTGGTCCCATTCCGAGGGAGGAGGTGGAAAAAATCGATTGGATTGTATGACTTGAACTGGTGGGATCTGAATTTGGGCTTCCAGCTTCTAAGAATCAACCGAATATTGGGCACGCATAATCAAAAAGATACCTGAACTTTCTGAAACAGATATTTCTCATTTTTACAAACTTGAACCTTTCAAACTATCAATTCCAGTGAAGGTTTTGGAAAACTCAATTGGATCGTGTTGACAAATCGGTCAGAATCGCACCCATCAAACTTTACATTGTCGAGAAACCGAAAACTGCACTAGATTGACCCTAATCACTCTATTGTCTTCTCCTTTGTCTTCAACATTTGAAGAGTCCACGTTTTTTGTGCAAATTACCCCACTTGACCGGTCAAAAACCTCAAATTGGGCTGAAAATGGGGTATTACACTGATGGAATGCGACAATTTTATGGAAAATGGGGCGAATTCATGAAGAAAAGAGTGATTTCATAAAGAAAGGGGCAAATTTGGAAAAAATAGCGGTATTTGGATGGAAACAAGATGAAACTGAAATCCGACTGGTCTGCATACAGCTATTGGTCACATCTTTATCACCCCAATCAGAAACTGTACATCGACATCAATCGATAATCAGTAGTTTTCCTGTGCTTCGATCTCTCCCATCGCCATCTCCTCCATCGGCTCCCGAACGGTTCGCTGGATTGCAGCCGATCTGCGGCGAGTCGAGGGAGCTCCCTGAAAGATGTACGTAATCTCAATATAATACCGGATCTGTTACCAGGCGATGCTGCTCCAGCGCCATCAAAGCGTCCGCAGCGATCTGCGGGTCCTCGAGTGCGGCGACACGGCCGCGTCCACCACGCCCTCCACGTCCTCCTCCTCGAGCCGATGTCCCAGCAGGTTTCCTGCCTCTTCTCGTCGGCGCTGGCGCTGCTTTCTCCGCATAATCCGCTCTCATCGCCTCCATTTCCTGCTTATGTTGCTCGTCCCGCGCAGCCACCGCAACTCCAATAGCTTTGGGGAGAATGACTTGCTGGAAGATGTTGAAGGCGTGGAGAAATGACTGGGCATTCTCCTGGACAGGATTGTTGTTCTCCAGGCGTTGAAGCTCGTTTTGGGCCTGCTGATTGCTTATCTTCAAGTTGGCCAGCTCAATTTTCTTGTTCAACATTTCTTTCTCTGCACGCAGCCTCTTGATCTCTTCGGACATCCTCATTTCCTCCTTTCGTTTGCTGAGTTGGCAATCTGAAAATTTGAATGAAGTGGGGTACGGTAGTTTCTTATTTTCCTCATTTTTATCGGTTTTTCAACCGATTTTTGCACTTTTTAAACGGAAAACACCCTTTTTGTGCTTTTTTTGGCGTAAAAACCCTAAAACTTTCTGGAAAACGAGTATATACCTTCATCAATGATCACGTCATCATCGAGCTCCTGTTTGACACGAAGACGGCGATCTTCAGCTGGCTCCTGGTTCTCTTGATCGACGGGATCCTCCATTTCGGCAGGGGCGGCGTCGTTGAGCTGATTCGGCAAGGTCATTGGAGCCAGTGGAGCCAGCGGAGCCATCGGAGCTGCTCCGAAGTTTGGAGACATCTGACTCATTAGAGCCGCCATCTGGTAGAAGATCGGATTCGCCGGAATTGGCTCGTTCATTCCTGGAAAGTTTCCATATTTCCTCTCATTTCTACAGTAATCCAGGACATGACTACAGTAACCTTCTTCCGCTAAAAATTGGTCAAATACGTGAAATTTTCACGTTTCTAGCTCAATTTTGACTCTCAACGAAAACTACAGTAAGACGTGCATTTTTCAGGGTTTTTGGGCTCGGAAAATGAGAAAAATGCAATAATTCATTCAAAAATAGCCCAAAAACACTGAAAAAACGCATCTTACTGTAATTTTCGCTGCGAGATATCGTTCCCCGCAAAATTTGTGAAATCTTGTGCTAAACTCGGCGCTCTGGAATTTCGGAGCGTTGTAATATTGAATTTGCCAATTTCGGCGGGTTATGGTACGGTTTTTCCGCAAGAACTGTCAATTTCTGTTTGGTGAATTTTAAATTTTGAATGCTTACCTGGGACGAGAGCTGGGAGAGAGGAGAAGAAGTTCGGGAGATTGTAGCTCATGATGAAGTTCAGACGATGGGTGAGAGATTCTGGAAAGAGATTACTGTAGAGGCGAAGAAGAAGGGAGAAAAGAAGAGAGACAACGGGGGATATCATGAACGAATGAGAGGTATTCGTGCCGGTGGAGTGGGCGGGGACAAGAGTGGTCCACGGGGCATCTGGGTCACACTAGATGTGGGGGAGAGAAGAGCACATGGGCAGACTCATTCATAGGACCCGTCTCTTTCCCTCGCGGGCCCTTCAGAAGGTCTCCTGGTCCGTGCTCAGCGGGGTGCCAAGTTTGTCCCATTCCAAGGGAGGAGGTCTAGGGGGAAACAAAAGGATCCTTTCTGACTACTGAACAAGAATAGTCAAAAAACCAATAGGAACCTGCTGAAACTGAACATTTTACATTCTTTTCGACAGTTGGAAGCTAGATAACTTGATCAAGTATTGTTTGTGACAACTTGTGACGACATTGAGCACTGTGAGGAAACCAAAGAATATAGTGCCTTTGAAGCAGAAAAGTTCGTACCCCAAACCTCACTGGCGAGTTATTGATTGGGCCCTCGAGGGAACGCATGAAGGAACACACAGGTGGGAAGGTGTTGTACAACACACAGTTCCTGGTGGGTGCTAGAGCACATGGGGCAATGGTTAGACTACTCTTACCGTCTCTTTCTCTCGTCGGACCTTCAAAGAATGGTCTTTTAGTCTTGTCTGATAGCTCAGCGGGGTGCCAAACTAGGGTCATTCCGAGGGACCGTTGCACAGTGGCATCTCCGACCCACCAGATGCCCCTGGTCGGCTCTCTAATCCATCTCTTTCGCACGTCGGACCTTCAAAAGATGGTCTTCTGGTCCGTGCTCAGCGGGGTGCCAAACTGGTCCCATCCCGAGGGAGGAGGTGGAAACAATCAGTTGTATTGTATGAATTGTAGCTGTGGAATCTGAATTTGGACTTCCAGCTTCTAGGAACCAACCGAATATTGGGCACGCATAATCAAAAAGATATACATATGAACTTTTTGAAGCAGATTTTTCTTATTTTTGCCAACTTGAACTTTTCAATGTATCAATTCCATTGAAGTTTTTGGGAAATTCCACAAGATTTTGTATAATTAGTTAGAATTGTATCCATCGAATTTTGCAATTTTCGAGAAACCGAAATCTGCTCTATAGGCACATTATCCCCTCTTTGTCTTCAATTCTAGAAGAGTCTACGTGATTTGTGCAAAAAGCCCTATTTGACAGGTCAAAACCCCCAAATTGAGCTGAATGCTGGGCGATTACACTGATGGACAATAACAGGAAGAACTGGAAGATGTGATTTTGTGGTAAATGAGGCGAATTCATAAAGAAAGGGGTGAATTTGGGAGCAATTCGGTTGGTTTTTGTTCAACTTTCGAACAAAAGGGCGATTTTGAAAAGAAAGGGACCCTTTTTGGAAAGAAATGGGTGGATTTTTCTAGAAAAGGGAAAATTCCACAAAGAAAGGAGCATGTTTGGGAAGGAATGAGTGGATTTTATGGGAAAAAGGGTAAATCCATGAAGGAACGTGTGCTTCGGTAAAGAAAAAGACACGTTTTCGAAAGAAATGGATGAATTTTGTCTAAAATTGGGTGAATTTTTCAAGAAAATGGGAATTTTTTAAAGAAAGGGGCACGTTTTCGAAATAAATGGGTGGATTTTGCGTAAAATGGGACGAATCCATGAAGAAAAGTGTGATTTCATAAAGAAAGGGGCAAGTTTGGGAAAAATAGCGGCATTTGGAAGGAAATATTTACGATGCTACTTCCGACTGATCTACAGCTACTCATCACATCTTTATCAACCCAATTAGAAACTGTAAAAATTTTGGGAGGAAGACAAATTTATTTCAACTTCAGAACATTCATTGATCAGTACACGTTCACAAGAATCAATTGTTATCAAGCAGCCGGAGCGGGTCGATTATTCTGTCCAGCGTTCTGTGCCCTGGCATTCGCAACGTCTCTATTGATAATTCGGA
The DNA here is from genome assembly GCA_900536315.3 of Caenorhabditis becei. Classification (NCBI taxonomy): domain Eukaryota; kingdom Metazoa; phylum Nematoda; class Chromadorea; order Rhabditida; family Rhabditidae; genus Caenorhabditis; species Caenorhabditis becei. Next base: position 92,038 of record LR538917.1, on the reverse strand, counting down.
GAAATTGGATGTAAACATCATGTATCTCTTGCCGAAGTCTTCGCGCTGCTCGCATTCGTTGATCATGAGCGATGATGGCTTCGTCTTCCGGGGAAAGAACGGGGGCTTCGGGGGCTTGATTGTTGTCGGCGTTCATTCTGAAAGGATATGATTACTGTAGCTAAAAAGTAGACGATTAGAAATAGAGAAATAGGAGAGATAGTTCAATAGGGCACACTTGCAACCTTTGGTTATAAAGAGAAAAGTTTCAATTGAAATTTCAAATTGGAATTGTTTATTGAGAACATAAGGGGTTTTGCGAGAAAACAGGATGTTTTTAAATGAATAGAATAGAATATAGCACAGACAAAAGGAATTAATCTTTTGAGTTCGTAAAATCCTTCTTGGCAATGTCGTAAAATGGCAGAAACGCCGGATTCCTCGCATCTCTTTGGAGATTGGCCAATCTTCTCTTTTCTTCAGCTTTGGCTTTCTTTTTTGCTTCCGCTTCCTCAGTAATCTTCTTCCATTGGGCAGCGGTCAGTCGAGGTTGGGCGGCTGTCTGAAAGGTGATAAGGTTAAGGATATGATAAGGGTATAGCTGATTTACCTTGCGATTTTTGGCTTTCGCAGTGGAAGATGAAGCCGTTTTGGACCCGGAAGCCTTCTGAAATTGGAAAAATTGCTTGAGAAAGCTTCTAGTTTGAATTTACCTTTTTAGCAGCTCCACGAGCCTGTGGCTTTGACTTCGAGGAAGAAGCTGATCGAGAAGACTGATCCTCGACGACTTCTTGCTGATCTTCAGCTGGCACCATCTGAACCACAACCTGCTGTAGATCCTCCACCTTCTCAGCCTCTTCTTGGATCATCGGAGCATTGTCAGCTCCCTCGGCTCTGATCGATGGGGCTCCACGGCGGCCTCTAGGAGCTCTGGGAGCTTTAGGGGCTCCACGGGCTCTGGGGGCTCCACGGGCTCCGCTGCTCACGGCTTCCTGAGCTTCGATGCTGATCCCAACTTTACCGCGACTTCCACGTCCAGGTCCAGAAGCTGTGCCATCGCGATTCTTGAATACCCGACGCATGATTCCGAATTGAGTACGGATGACTCCACCACCACGAGCAATCTGAAACATTGGAAATAGGGAATAGAACAAGTTTAAGCTTATAGGCTTACCCGATTGCCACGAAGCTCATGGTTCCTTATCACGTCCAGCGGGTCCTGTTCCATTGCCGCTTCGGGCTCCTGAAAACCATAAGTTTCCGACTGAATTTCTCCCCAAACTAACCTCTACTTCATTCATAACCACCTCCATTTCCTCAATGTTTATCGACTCCGGAGCAACTGCTCTTGTGCCGATCTCTTCATAGTTCCGAATTTTCGGACGGCCAATGTCATTGACGAATCCCGTGTACTCGACAGCTCGTGGAGCCGGTCCGGGCTGATCTTCGAGATTCTCCTGCTCTGACCAATGATCCAAAGGATCCACTGCAGGTTCAGTCTCCGGCTGGTGATTGTCTTGTTGGTCTGGCTCAAACTGATCTGTAGCAGGTTGACTCTCTGGCTGCGGCTGGGCCATTGCGCTCTCCTCATTGCTTTGTTGGCCTCTCTGATCTGCAGCCAAGTGGAGGTCCTGGAAATGTGGGTGCTGGGCGGCCTGTGGAAGCTGCTCCGGTGGAACTGGCGCTCTGACAAGTGGCAGTGGCAGTTGTGGAATGGGAACTGACGGCTGACACTGAAGGTCATTGATCGGATCCATGTCAACAGTGGGCTCCGCTGCCTTCTTGACCTCTCTCTCATTCTCAGCTTCCACTTCCAGTCGTAGCTTCCTCTTCTCGCGTGCTTCCTTCTCATCCTTGGCTGTTTCCAGCAGTAATTCTTCAGTTTCCTTCATTAAACTGGCCAGCTTGGCTTTTTTCTTAGCTTCCGCTAACTTTTTCTCCCAAATTTCAATTTCCGTCATGGGTTTTGGAGCTGAAAGAGTTCAAATTTTGAGATTTTTCGTTTTTTAAAACTTACGATTGTCCGAACGGCTCACAGAGCTCTGAGCTTGGGGAGTTGGTGGAGAGCTCCCGGAGGGTGGGCTCACAGATTTCGCAAGTTGCACAACGAGTTCATTATGATTGGTCATTCTGAAAGAAAGGAACTTTTTGCTGCGAGATATCGTGCAATTTGATGTTTTGAATGCGAACGGCAGATACAGCGATAATAGGAAACGGTTAAGGGGAACAGAACAAAATGAGAGAAAAGAAGAGATCACCAGCCAGCGGGGACGACAGAATGCATGAATGAGATGTCTTGTGCTCGTTGGCTATTGTGGGCAAAGGGGCGGAGCCAGAGATGTACTCGTTAGGAGGGGCGGAGAGGCCCTATGGCAAAAACCAATAATGTTATGAAGGGAACCTGACGATGGGAGGGAAAAAGAAAGGGAATTTGGCAAATTGGGATGGAAATAGGGGATGAAAAGCAACTAATGAAGCTGTGGATTCATTCTGGCAATGTGCCAACTTCTTACTGTAATCCAATACAATGGAAACATTGAGGAAACAACGAATGAAACTTTTTGAGGTGTTGGAGAAACTGAAAAGTACAGTACCCGCAGGACTAGGCCCCAGACAAGGAGTTGGGTAGCTTATCTAGGAATCCGTGTCAGTTGGGTCTTGAAGCGAAATGCGCATTCTGTGCTGCCCCTTTGAAAAAGACTACGGTAGATTGCGGGAAAACCGTAACTTTTTGAAAGGCGCAGCACGGAAAGCGCATTTCGCTTCGAGACCCAATTGACACGGATTCCTGGCAATTCAAATTTCGCGAATAATATCGATTTGACTACTAGACGACACGTCTTCATGAACCAGAGGACACATAGAAAAGGGTCTCCTTGTCCATCTGACGTTAGAAAACGTCCAGTCCTATCCTATCGTCTCCTCGTCTGCTCCTCTCCTCTCCTTTGTCTTCGATTCTAGGTTCTTTGAGTGCATGACCCGGTCAAGTGCTGGAAAATGGTCTGAATGGGGGATTATACAGAGATAAGACAGGATAATTGCAGAGAAGATGTACATAATTGGAAAGGTTTGGACAGAAAACGCACTGGACCTAATCTAATCTAGAAAACCTGGAACCCACAACTAGGACGGGCAAGTTATTGGATGGGACGTGACAGGGACCGTTGGGAGAGGTGATTTTGTAGTGAATGAGGGGAATTCATAAAGAAAGGGGTAAATTTGAAAGCAAATTGGTATGCTTAATGTGAAACGAGGTCCATTTTTGAAGAAAAGAGCGATTTTGGAAAGAAATGGGTGCATTTTTCAACAAAAGGGAAATTTCACAAAGAAAGAGGCAATTCTGGGAAGAATTGGGTGGGTTTTGTGAAAAATAAGATTGATTTATGAGGAAAAGCGTGATTTTAGAAAGAAAGGGACACGTTTTTGGAAGAAATGGATGGATTTTGTCAATTCTTGACAGTTTTTCAAGTTCTTACTGTAGTTATGTGAATGGGACACTTCGTGAAGACAATTGGAGAGTGGAAACCTGAAGTTAGCAAGACTGGTGTAGAGAAACCGAAAATGACAGTATCCGAGGTGAACAGAGGCTTTACTAGACCCAATTCAATCCAAGAAGTTTTAATCAAGATGAAAAGGGTTGATGGGAAAGTTTATAGGCCAATCTAACCTAGAAAGTCCAGTTCCATAACGACGACGGGCCAGTTATTGATTGAGCTCTTGGGGGAACGAATGCACCTGGTGGGGCAGAGAAGAGCACAGGGGGCACTGGTTAGACTACTCATACCGAATTTTTCATTCTTTTTGGCAGTTGGAAGCTAGATAACTTGATCAAGTATTGTTTGTGACAACTTGTGACGACATTGAGGAAACTGTGGGGAAACCAAAGAATACAGTACTTTTGTAACAGAAAAGTTCATAACCCAAACCTCACTGGCGAATTATTGATTAGGCCCTAGAGGGAACGCATGAAGGAACATACCAGATGCCCCCCTCTCCCCCCATGCGGTATCATGCAAAAGCACATGGGGCAATGGTTAGACTACTCATACTGTCTCTTTCGCTCGTCGGAACTTCAAAGAATGATCTTTTCGTCCTGTCTTATAGCTCAGTGGGGTGCCAAACTAGGGTCAATTCGAGGGACCGTGACATCTCGAACACACCAGATGTGCCTTGTTGGTGGGCCAGCTGTATGATATGGCACAGGGAGCAATGGTTAGAATCTTCCTGTTAAACTTATGTGTGTCTGTCCGCAGCGTTTTCTCAATGAATCATTTTTGTCGTTCTTTCGCAGAGGAGTCAGGAATTCTCCCCGCACGGTTTGCGAAGCGGATGGGCGCGCAATTGGGCTCTTTTTTCCGAAAACTCCAATGTCACAATCAATTACGCTTTTTTCCTCTTTTCAAAGTGAGGAAACGGAGACAAAGGGGGAAAACCAGGCGAGTGACACATCGTCTGGTATTCGTGAGTGTGACCCGTCTCTTAGCCACGTCGGTCTTTTAGAAGGTGGTCTTCTGGTCCTTGCTCAGGGTGCGAACCCATCCCGAGGGAAGAGGTGGAAACAATCGATAGTCTTGGTGGTTTCTAAACAGGCACTCTAGTTTTTACTCGAACCGCAAGTCCTTCTCTCTTTGCAACCTATCACTGACAAGCTAAAACAAAACAAGTTATGAGAATTCTGAAACTGGCTTGAACATTTCCAACTCGGAACTCATTCATTTTAACTGAAGTTTCTAGACAATTCAATATTCATCAGGTTCTAAATCCAATGGGATTGCCTAGAAATCCACCCATCTGACTTTGAAATGCCTGTGAAACCCAAAACTGCACTAGATTGGCCCTACTCATTCTATTGTCTTCTTCTTTGTCTTCAATTCTAGAAGAGTCAACGTTCTTTGTGCAAATTACCCTACTTGACCGGTCAAAAACATCAAATTAGGCGGAAAGTGGGGGATTACACTGATGGACAATGACAGAAACAGTTGGAAGAGGTGATTTTGTGGTAAATGAGGTTTATTTATAGAGAAAAGAGCAATTCCATAAAGAAAGGGGTAAATTTGGAAGCAATTTGGTAAGTTTAATTTAAAATTAGGTCAATTTTTGAAGAAAAGAGCGATTTTGTGAAGAAAGAGACACGTTTTGGGAAGAAATGGGTGAATTGTTGAAGAGAAGGGAAATTTCATAAAGAAAGGGGCATGTTTGGGAAGGAATGGGGTGGATTTTATGAAAAATGAGGTCAATTATTGAAGAAAAGAGTGATTTCATAAAGAAAGGGGCGAGTTTATGAAGAAAAGAGTGATTTTGTAAAGAAAGGGGCGAGTTTTGGAGAAGATGGGACGTATGGGCAGTTTCTGAGATTCTGATAGTGATAAAAGCTAAATATAACAAAAAGTCCTTGATGATTAGCAACAGAAAAGAGGGGAGATTTTTGATGAGTGGTTGGAACAGAAGTGAACAGAACAAACTGGAGATGTGATAAGTGATAGGAAAAACAAGGGAATAGGAGATAAGGGAGTTGATAACAAAAAAGCCAAAATGTTAGGGAATGACTTACTGATAATCGAGACAAGTTACCGTAAAACCTCTATTAGAAGGGCACCCAATAGTTTGACTTTGAGCTTTTCTATCTCAAAAACTAGAAGAGTTATCAAAAAGTTGTCAACTGCAAAGTTGTAGTTCTAATCTTCGTCTACAACTTTGCAGTTGACAACTTTTTGATAACTCTTCTAGTTTTTGAGATAGTGAAGCTCAAAGTCAAACTATTGGGTGCCCTTCTAATAGAGGTTTTACGGTATTTGGGATGGGTCAAGTGATCGTAACAATCATGAAGACTCTAAGAGCACTAAATGATTGATGGAAACGGGAAAGTTTGATAACAATTGATTGCGCGCCTATTTCCCACAACATCCTCTAGAAGATGCTCCACGAGCCCCAGCACTTCCACGGATGATCGGGGTCGTCTGATTGCGGAGATTCATCTGTAACTTCCAGCGTATAGATGCCAATTGATCTCAAGGAAACTTACACTCGACTGACGAATTGGGTATGGGGTGGCCCGTGGAGTAGATGGTCTGCTAGCTCCACGAGGCTGGAGAGCCGGAGCCACTGTCGTAGGAGCAGTGGGACGATGAGCCAATGTTCCATTGGCCTGGGTGACCGGAGTCACTGTCGCAGTCCGCGGGACCAATTGGTACTGAAATTCTTTGGATCCCGAGAGTTCAGACACGGCCTGTGTACGCGATCTGTCGCCACGAAAACGACTGCTACAGTATCCCTCTTGCTCATTTTAAAAAGCGAAATCGCTAATATCGTTGCATCCCAAAACTTCATCTCACATTCGAAACTTCAAATTCGCGCGCACGATATCTTGCAGCGAAAAATACAGTTTTCGTAAGATTTTCTAATAATTAACCAATTTTCGAAGAAAAACGAGAAAAATGCAACAAATGACGTCATCGTCGCCGTGAGAGCGAAACCGCGATGAAAATTCCAGTAGAAGCGCATACAGGCCGTGTCAAATTCAGATGACTTACATAACCAACTCGAAGCGGAACTTGTGCCTGATTTGTAGCCGCGATTCTTCTGCGGAGCGTCGCATTTTCCAGCTCCAATTTCAGACGAATCTGTTCGAGTTCAAGGATCTCGTTCTTCTTTTTGAGTCTTTCGACCTCTTTCTTGTGAATGGCATCCTCCGGCGTCAGAATGGGCTGAGGAGCTCTTGGAGCATCTGGAGCCGACGTCGGAGCTGGCTGAGAAGCTCTCAAAGCAGCTGGAGTATCTGGAGCCGCCGCTGGAGCCGGCCCGATCCCTGGAATTGGCATTTGAGCTGCTGAAACTCAAAATTTCATTTGATTTGCTGGAATTTCCGCTTACCAATCTGCTGGAACACCGCTTGAGCGGTTGGTGGATCCAATTTGCTCGAATTGGAGCCCATTTTTGAAATAATAGAGTTGAAAATAGGAAAATAGGGAAGTTTCGAAACAAAAGTACGCAAACACCACGACGACAAGCTGGTCCTCGTTTGCGCGGGACTGGTGAGAGATGACGGAAGGTGAGAGACGCAGACATGCAGGAGGGCGAGAGAGGGGGGAGGAAGCGCGGATGGGGTGAGTCGCTACGCAGCGAATTTGGCTCCGTATCACAAATTTTTTGAAGGCGAATTGGGATCTTTGACGAGACTTTTGAAAACAGAGAGTTTTGAATAGAATTATTATTGAGTGACCTTTAACTCAAGCTTCTGCTCTCTCTGAAACTGATAAAAATGTAAAATTTATCGAAAACGTCTGATAACTCTGTTATCGGTAGAGATAGCAAAAAGTTGTCAACTGATAAAATGATTGTTTTGATTTTTGCTACAACTTATCAGTTAATCACTATCGTCTGTTGTGCCTCCTTATCAAGTTATCAGCCGAGTTACCTCAATTTCCAGGAAAGCGTATGTTCCGATTCCAAAATATTTATTTTCAACAAAAAAATCAAAAATAGGGGAGAAAGTAAAAAATGTAATGGAAATTTTAAAGGAACTGATAAGAAAATTTGAGATCTACTGGCGCTTGCGGACGTATTGGATGTTGCGGACCTTGTCCCCCTTCGACTCGTTCCTTGCGGCGGCTCGACTCGCTCTCTCCTCGGAGGTCTTCTGAAATCAATTGATAAGTGTGACTGATAACAGATTGATAAGCTTACCTTCTTCTTGGCCTCCTCCTTTTCGGTGGTCTTCGGAAGAGGGCGTTTTCTGGACTTTCCAGTTCCAGAAGGGGTTACCGATGGGTCTTCAGATTTCTCCCCTTCATCTCCGACGACCTGCTGAAGATCCTCGACCTGCTCAGCCTCTTCTTGGAGAATCGGAGCATTGTCAGCTCCCTCGGCTCTGATCGGTGAGCTCGCACGTGCTCCGCGGCGGCCTCTAGTGGCTCTGGGGGCTCTGGGAGCTCTGGGAGCTCTAGGGGCTCTAGGAGCTCCACGGGCTCCACGGGCTCCGCTTCTGACAGCCACCTGAGCTTCGTCGTTGCTCGCCAATCCGTTGCCTCCACGGCGACTTCCTCTTCCACGTCCAGGTCCAAAAGCCGTGCCATCGCGATTCCGGAATCCCCGACGCATGATTCCGAATTGAGTGCGGATGGCTCCACCACCACGAGCGATCTGAAACATTGGAAATAGGAAATAGAACAAGTTCAAGCTTATGGGCTTACCCGATTGCCGGCTCGGAGCTCATGATTTCTGATCATGTCCAGTTGGTCCAGTGGCTCTTCCAGCTCTTCGTGACTACCATCGGCATTTCTGATGACTTGCACTACATCCTCCTCCTCCTCATTCTCATAGTTCCTGGTCGCGTCCAGCGGGTCCTGATCCATTGGTCCTTCGGGCTCCTGGAGACTTCCTGTCGGTGGATTCACCTAAAAATCATAAATTTCAAGCTGAATTTCCCCCCAACTAACCTCCACATCTTCCATAACCACCTCGTCTTCATACTCCTCAAAGTTTATCGGTTCCTGTGCCTCTGTGCCAAACATCTCTTTGTAATTCCGAACTTCCGGGCGGCCAATGTCATTGACGAATCCCATGTACTCGACAGCACGTGGAGCTGGCCCGGGCTCATCTTCAAGATTTTCCTCGTGCGGCCAGGAATCCGAGGGTCTAAGAAACCTGGAATAATCAGAGCGTTCTCTAGCTACAGTAGTCTTGGTCAAGATACAGTAACCCAACTCACCAATGGTCTTCCTCCACTGTATCTTCCGGCTCCGGCTGGTGATAGTCCGGTTGGTCTGGCTCGAACTCATCCTCAGCAGGTTCATCCAACATTGGCTCAGGCTGGACCACTGCGGGCGTGCTCACCTCGACGCTTCGCTGGCCTCTCTCATCTGCAGGCAAATGGAGGTCGTGCTTGTTACGGTGAACTGAAAACAAATCTAATTCAAATATTTTCAAGAGGAAATCTCACGTTTATAGGAATCGTGGTGGTGAAACGGCTTTGCCTGTGGACGATGGTCGGACTGATCCTTGGGGTGAGGCTCCTGCTTCGGGGGAACTTGTGGAACGGGAATGGATGGCTGACGATTGATCCTTTCCATTTTCACTTGGGATGGTGGACCTGGAGCAGCTGCTGCCTTCTTGGCCTCCTTTTCATTCTCAGCTTCCACTTCCAGTCGTTGCTTCTCATGCTCCCGAGTTTTCTTCTTACTCTCTTCTGCTTCCAGCTTTAATTTCGCGATTTCTTCTTTTATTTTCGCCAGCCTGGCTGTTTTCCTCATTTCCGCTAGCTCTTTCTCCACCTTTTCTGTTTCGGTCATCAGTGGCTTTGGAGCATGACCGGGAGCTGAAAAGATAAGAATTCAAATTTGGAGACTTTTGGTTTTTGAAAACTTACGAGCAACCCAAATAATGTCTCGGTCGTCGTTGGGCTCCGATTTCACGATGTTCACCATAGACACGGCGTCTTGGGCAGGCGAGCTCTGTGAGGGCTCCGAGCGGCTCATAGAGCTCTGAGCTTGTGGCTGGGGAGTTGGCGGGAGGCTCGGACATCTTGAGGAGCTTGGCGAAGGCTCCGAAGAGCTCACCGAACTCAAAGATGGCTGAGAAATCGGTGAAGGTACAGCTGCTTCCGGTAATGAGATGGACGAGGAAGGCTCCGAAGAGCTCACTGAGCTTTCCGAGGACGTCGACGAGGAGCTCTGAGAAGCTGGAGGCATGAGTCTCATCAGCTGCTCATAAAGTGCCGCTTTTTCTGCTGGGTCTCGGCAATTCGCGAACCGAATAAGGAGTTCACTGTGATTAGTCATTCTAAAAAAGAAACTTTTTATGGCAGACAAAAAGAAAGAGATTTGGCAAGATGGTTAACGTTAACGAGAACATTATCGTTCAAAATTTCAAATTGGTGCACATGATATCTCGCAGCGAAAACTACAGTAATATTTGCTTTTTCCGCAGAAAACTGCCCAGAAACACTGAAAAAATGCAAATCTTACTGTAGTTTTTGCTTTGAGCGCGTCAATTTGAAATTTTGAATGCGAACGGCAGATACAGCGATAATAGGAAACGGTTAAGAGGAACAGAACAAAATGAGAGAAAAGAAGAGGTCACCAGCCAGCGGGGACGACAGAATGCATGAATGAGATGTGTTGTGCTCGTTGGCTATTGGGGGCAAAGGGGCGGAGCCAGAGATGTACTCGTTAGGAGGGGTGGAGAGGGGTCTATGGCAAAAATCAATGATGTTATGAAGGAAACCTGACGATGGGAGGGAAAAGAAGGGAAATTTGGCCGTTTGGGTTTGAAATGTAGAATGAAAAGCAACTGTCAAACTTGAGGATTCATTCTGGCATTGTGCCAAGTTCTTACTGTAATCCAATTGTTGCCAAATTTTGGGAACAACGAGATTTCGGAGAAACTGAAAAGTACAGTACTCCCAGGAGAAAATCTAGACTAGACAATTGAGCGAGAAAATCAATGATTTACGGTTTGTTTGGAAACTTAAAAGGTGACAATGATATGAATTAGAAAAAGAGAATCAAATCAACCTGAAAAGCTCAAATCTAGAGGAAAAGGACGCAATATAATCTAGAGAACCTAGAACACACAATGAGGACGGGAGGGGAAGGGGGTTATCGAATGAACCCTCGGGGGGAAACCATCATTAGATGCGCAATATGGCTGGTCAATGATGGGGCAGAAGAGCATAGGGGGCAATGATTAGTCGCTTCCCTTTTTCAAATCGCTCGATTTGCTTCGGTAGAGCGCATTTGCAATTTCCCCCTTCTTTCCGACGACAAGGAACACGTTGAAGCAAGGGAATTGATGGATGATCTAACAATAAAACGACTGATAACTCTGTTATCAGTAGAGATATCAAAAAGTTGTCAACTGATAAAATGTTCGTTTTGATTTTTGCTACAACTTATCAGTTGATCACTATTCTCTATCTTTTCTCCTTATCAAGTTATCAGCCGAGCAAATCAGTGCAATAGATGAACCAACACAACAAGGTGTTTCCTCCCAGTTAAATTTATTTCAAAATCGAAAGAAGAGTGTTAAACCCAAAAAAGACGGGAAATATGGGGAATCAGAAGCGGAAAAAAATGTCAATGGGGTAAAAGAAAGGTGGGAATTGAGAGAATATGATGATTGGGAACGAATGGGGAACTAATCAACAAAAGAATCGTTAAGGTATAGGGAGAATCAGAGAGGAGGGGGAAATCAATATCGAATGAGGTATCTGAACAAACGAATGATTCTTCTTAGCCACGAAACCCTTCCGGGAGCAGCCGGAGCAGCCTGAGCCGCTGGAGCTGGAGCCTCTGGAGCCTGAGCAGTTGGAGCATTCCGAGTAGCCGTTGCAGCCGTCGCACGACGACGTAGTCTTGAAGACGGAGCTCCATCGGAACCTCGCGGATGAGCTGGCGTCGATCCGTCCTCCCGCCTTCCGCCTTGTTGAACGCGATCCTGAAACACCAATTCACCCAAGGAACTTTTCTCTTCTCACTCACCAGTTGAGCAGCTCTGCTTCTGTGCTCCGCAGCCTTCAACAATACTTCAGCTGCCTCCAATTCCATCTTAGCAATTACCAGACGATGGCGAGCATCCGCAACATTGGTCCTTTGAGTTATCTCGGCGGCTTTCGCACGTCGCCTCTTCCGGTCCTCGTCTGAAATTAAAGGGTTTTTTCAGAATCACGTCCACCCTATTGGCCAAAAAGTGTGAAAATTACGCTATTTTGAACGAGTTTTCTCAAATTTAGTACTGAAAATTAGGTTTTCAATAGAAAAATGAGGTTAAACGGCTTATTTATGCATCTTATTGGCCAACGTTTGTGCGAATTTTTGAGACAAATCGAATGGTACCACGAAGGACGCACAGAAACGAAAATGAAGTTAGTTATGAGAATTTTTGAAAATTTTGAAAATTTTGAGTTTGAAGTGGGCCAAAAGCCAAATCAATTCAGATTTCAGTCAATTTAGACTTACCAGTTATAGGACCACGGGGCTCTTCGTCATCCAGAATCTCCACCTTGATCTTATGAGTTGGAAGAGCTGGTGGCGGCGGCGGCGGCGGCGGCATTCGTTGCATCTGCTGCTGTTGATGGCGGTATTGCTGGTTAGCGGCGCCGTGCGCCGGAAACGGTCCTGGATGGAATGGGTCGCGGTAAAACTGCTCCATTGGCACATCCTGTCGCTGTGCGTTCATCTGGTTCCGAACCGCTGGTTGTTGATTGGGCATTCCTTGAAATTTTTGTGATTTTTGAGTGCAAAAAGTGTATTTGCTCACCAAAAGTTCCGTATTGTTGACGATATTCATCGCGATTCGGGTACATTGGAAGAACTCGGCTGAAATTCAGTATGTTGAGAGAAGAACACAAAGGACAAGAAGCTAGAAAGTTAGGCCACGGATGGAAAGTTAGGACCATGCCTAAACTTTCCCCTGTGCCACAAGGCCAAGAGAGAAAAAGGCCAACTTGGTGGCCAGTGGACGGAGTGGATGCTTGGCCGAAGTGCAGAGACATAGGTGGGTAGAGTGAGCCGAGAGACTTTGCGCAGACAAATGAGAACGGTCAGACCGGCGCCGTTGAATTGGCACATGGTGAGAGAGAAGAGACACAGAGTTTGGGATTGGAAAGGGAGCTGTGAAGCTAGACGTTTACCAGCTGAAAGATTAATTCCATCCATCCTTGTGACCTTTATGAGTCCCATTGACCCCTAGACCCACACACACACATTCGCTCAACAGTACGAAGCAGTAAGAGACTGGGGACCGTGTGCTGACAGGCAGAGACGCAGGTGGCTATGGAAACAAAATGGCCCAATTTAAATTCAAATTTGGCGCCAATCACTCAGTGACCAAGTTGGAAGAAGGTTCTAGAGTTCAATGAGAAAAGAAGCTTATGGAGTATTGATTGAAAGCGCCGTCTCGACAAGGCAAGGGAGAGACGAGAGAGCACACAAGAACCGGAGAGTGTATCTTTTTGCTCGGAGTCGTCAAAGAGAACGCCGACACTTGTGATTGTATTGATCGAGGAGAGTCGCACCAAGGTCAGTGGCCTCAAGCGCAGGAAAGGGAAGTATTGATCTAGTAGACAGGGAGGGCAGCGCCAAGGGCAAGGCTTTGTCACGGCACGGGAGAAGTGAGAGAGCACACTGAAGCCGGAGTGTGTATCTTTTCCGTGGCGCTCGCCTCGACCTCATAAAAAGAGACTGGGGGACGAGAGAGTGTGTGATGAGTGGAGACGGAGAGAAATGAATCACCCCTGAATCGGCAAGTTACGGATTGGGAGGGAAGGCAAATGGGAAATGGAGGAGGACTCGACTAAAAGGAGGTCGATTGAGCTGAAAAAGCTGTAACTCAACTCAAAAATCAGGGTTTTTTTATCGATTTTCGATGGCTTTTCCACCAAAATCAACCTAATTTGATGACTTTGGGTTGAAAAGGAGTTGATTGAGCTGGGAAATCTGAAAATCTACTAGAAAACCAGGATTTTTAGCAATTTTCATGGGCCTCTGATCTCTGGAACACATGCGCAATTATAGCTGTTCGCTTTGACTCCGTATCACACCAATTCGCTGCGTAGCGACTCGAGAAATTGCGATTTTTCAACAAAAAAAAGAGAATATCTCGGTTTCTGGAAGTGCAGAAGATTATCGAAACCATAGTTTTCTTTACTATTACTAATTGACAAATTCTGTCTGTCGGTGTGTGAGTTTGTCGTTCCGCAGCCGTTTCTCAGTAACTAGAAGGCCATTTTCGTCGTTCTTTCGCAGGGAAGTCAGGTCCTATTCAATCTCGGTGCACGTCAATTTTCTAAGGAATCTGTTTGGCGCGACGTTTTCAGTTTCAGAATTACTGGATTCTGGGGTTCAGAATGGTGAACAGTCGCGCGGACGGGTGGGCGACGGCCTGGATTGATGTCGGCTGCGCTCTAGAGTTGGGTCGGCGGGCGAGACGGTGCGGGCCGGTTCAATTACCCAAGTGTACATGCGCGGAACAGAGCGCCGAGCGGTCGGCGAACAGGTAGAGCACGGGCGCATAACGCAATGGATACGGTGCACGACTAGCACACGTAGGGAGCGGACAGTCAGATGAAAGGTTGCTTCGATGTTGGAGGAAAGCGTAACGGAGCCAAAGGCGGATAGACCGGCCTGTGGAGACGGCGTGCGTTTTGTTACGGCTTGCGGACAAGAGGGGCACAGTTGTCAGGGTGTGGATATAAGACACGTAGGGCGCGGATTCAATATCTCCCAGCGCCAGAAAGTTTGTACACTCCGAAAATATGACCTCCATTGGCAATGGAAGCGCATTGAACTCTCTTTCGTGTCAACGCGGCAGTTTGGAGGTGTTTCAAACTCTAGATACATCACGTTGTCAGTATCTTATCAGGAGCAATGATAAGGCCAATAGGCCGAAAAGGGAGCTTTTCAGTAATTGCAGATGTTCAAAGTGTACCCCTCACTCGCCAGCCTAGGTCAAACTTTTCTTCCATTGCGCCTATTCCCATTAGGAACCACACACCCAAACTCACCCAGAAGGCGCTGCCGGCGACAGCCGGCAGCAAGCCTTCTGGTTGTCAATTAATAGTAGAAAGTTCCCTTCCAAATTATCCAAATTCTTCCAATTCGCAGTCCGTTTCGGTGGAGCGCCCTTGCAACTCCCCCTCCTTTCCGACGACAAGGAACACGTCAAACACAAGGGGAATGGGAGGGAAGGCGATTGGGAAATGGGAAATGGAGGAGGACTCAACTGAACATTTGATGACTTTGGGCTGAAAAGGGGTCGATCGAGCTGGAAAAGCTGAAAACCAACTCGAAAATTGGGTTTTTCAGCTATTTTCATAGGCCTCTGACCTCTCGAACACAGCCGCAATAATAGGGTTTCTGTATGACTCCGTATCACCATTTCGCTGCGTAGAGACTCAGAAATCGTGATTTTTCAGAAAAAGTTATAATTTTCCGGTTTCTAAAAGTGCAGAACACATTCGACTTTGATTTTGAACTTTGATCTTGTCAATATTCTGTCGAAAAATAATCTCTAAAATTTTCCGTTTTTCCGTTTTTCTCAATTTTGCCCTTCCTCGGATTGTTCTTGGTTCATTTGTTAACTCAAAACCCCGATTCATCGCTTCCCACTCTCAATTTGCAGTCCGTTTCGGTGGAGCGCACTTGCAATTTCCCTCTTACTTCTGACGACAAGGAACACGTCGAAACGAGGGAAAAGGGAGGATAGGCGCCTGGGAAATAGAAAATGGAGGAGGACTGGACTGAAAACTTGATGACTTTGGGCTGAAAAGGGGTCGTTTGAGCTGAAAAATCTGAAAATCCCCTCAAAAACCTGGATTTTTTGCGATTTTCATGAATTTCTGACCTCTGGAACACACAACTTTCAGGTGCAAATAGAAAAATGCATAATTTTTCGGTTTCTAGAGGTGCTGAACATGTTCGAAATTATACTTTCGTCAGTATCTTGTAGGAGAGGAACCTCTGAAATTTTCGGTTTTCCATCTTTTCTCCTTCCCTTTTGTCCCTCAAAACCCCAATTCACCGCTTCCCTTACTTTTTCGATTCCTGTCCAATTCCAGTAGAGATTATCGAATTTGCGAACGTTTCCGACGCACAGCATCCAAGACTGAACATGTTGATGTAGTGAGAAGTTGAGCGTTGCCAGGAAGATTGGTGTCCAGCTCGGCCAGGTTGTTGCGCAGTACATGAAATGAAGATGGTGTTAGATGATGTTTCAGGCTGATTTTGAAGATTTTGATTGATCCAGGGACCCCACCGCCTCAGTAAGGTCCTTGACTCCAGAATCTTATCCGTATAGCCCTCAACGATTCGCCAAGCGACACTGATAACATTCTGAAGGTTCTGATGAGTGATGGTGGCAAACTCACACTGAACATCGATCCATAAGTTCCATTTGCCGCATTCATCTAGCAGGTTCCAAGCTGTGGCACAAAACTCAAATCGATCCAAAGTCGTTCATCCTGTCGCTTATCCAGAAGAGCCAAGGTGGAGAGAAGAGCTTCTTGTCAGCTTTGAACATTTAGAACTAATCTTCATGGGCTCGAAATGAAGCAGATTATCAGTGTCCCAGATCAGCACACGGAAATTGATAAGCTTGGCCACGTGAATTCCAATGACACTCCAATCGGTTCCAACAGCACTCTTCCAATACAATTCCTTTAGGTTTTGAGCCCAGTAGTGCCCATCCCGTTATCTGTCCTTTTCACCATCGAATCCAGAAGTGCCACTGTAGTTGACGTCATCAGAAGCTTCCAGAAGTTGAATGTCCCCAGGAAGATTCTCGGAGATGTCTTGGTGCTCGGGTCATGAAAAAGTTAGTGTTAGAAGATGTCATTATCAGAATTTCAAGTTTTCAAATGATTCGGGGACCCCACCGCCTCAGTAAGGTCCTAGACTCCAAAACCTTATCAGTATAGCCCTCAACGATTTGCTAAGCGACACTGATAACATTCTGGAGGTTCTGAAAGTGATAAGGGCTCACTCACATCTTATCATCTTGTCAACTACTAATCGTCTCGCTTCAAGAAGTCTTCCAAGCTTTGCAAATCGAGAACTGATCTTCTCTGCCCCAATCCTCCATAAACTGATAAGATCTACCCCAGATTATCACGCCGAAACGTGATGTCAGCCTTGTTTTGGAAGTAATCATTGGGAAAGGGTCACGTGAGAATTGAATTGAGACTGCAATTTGTCAGCTCAACAAAAATAACGAGACATTTCCTCCCAAAAAGTTTTATTGAAAACGTTAAAAATTATGCATAAGGAAAGGTCGAATCGAGGGGTTATGAGGAAGATGGGATTGATTGTAGTAGAATATGAGGGGGGGAAGGGGGCAAGCGAAGAATAGAAAAGATGGGAGAAGGGGTAACATCACAGTCAAACGAGGAATATAACGATTCAGCGACAGGATCTTTCAGGACAGGATGTCTCTACTGCTAATCAGTTTGCTTTGGCGGGAATTCAAAACTCGAGTTATAAAAATAGAGGACTGGTGCTTTCACAAATGAATCACGGTTACTCGATTTCGTTGCGAGACCCAAAAAATGGACAGAGAAGAACAAATAGATCATCTACATTTCCTCCTCGAGTTCCTCTTCCTCGAGATTCTCATCGACGATCTCTGGCTCCATTGGCTCCATTGGCTCGGGCTCCACGTGCTGCAACGGGACAAGAAGTGGGCCCAGCGGGTCGAATGGCTCCGAATCCGCCACCAAATTGGTTCTGGCTCTGGCTCTCTCCATCTGAGCTTCGAATTTTGCAGATTGGCGGGTTCTCCGAGGGTTCGACTGGATCTATAAGGAATTTTTATAAAAAATTGCTAAATGGAAGATCATACTTGAGCCAATAGGCGATCGGCATCGATTTGCTGGGCTATGGGATCAACGGCCTGACGAGAATTTTTCTAAATGGAAAAATTGATAATGTGGAAGAATGCTTGAAAGTTTACCGTTGTTCTTCTTGACGTTGTGCCTGGAGCAGCACGGAATGCTCCGCGTCTTCCGCGTTTTCCGCCTTGCTCCGCGCCTTCCTGAGCAGATCCAGTTGCCTGAAAGACCATCTTGACCAAAGAACCTTTCAGCGCTCTCTTACCAGCTCCCTCTCGAGCTTCGCGATTTGTCGACGACTTTTCGCCGCGTTCTTCTCGCTTGTGAGGCGCTTCTTACGGATTTCAAGCAGATTGTATTGGTGCTCCGCCTCTGCCAGAGCATTCTGCTCGCGGAATAGATCAATTCTTCGCTTTTGCACAGCGAAGAAGTTTTCTGGAATAGAAGATGTGAGAATGAAGAAATGGTAGAGTTACCATGGACGATAGCCAACTCCTCCGGGTCGAACTCCTGCTTGATCTGGACCAGTGGACGAGCTGGCACTGGAGCAGGCAGCTGTGGAGATGCTGTGGGCGGCTGAGCCATTGGGAGCTCTGGGGCAGAGGCCAGGACTTGGCGCTGTGGCGGGGCCATTCTTGGGCGTCGTGGCCTTGGAGTCGGTATCGTCGCTTGCGGGGCCGTGGTCATTGGGAGCTCCTGAGCCATCACTTGGCGCTGTTGCAGGGCCAACGCCTGTTGCGGAGCCATCACTTGGCGGTGTGCCGGAGCTGGCGTCATCCCAGCTTGCGGGGCTAGGGCCATTGGAAGCTCTGGTGCCGGAGCCAACATCGGGGTCTGAGCCATTACTTGGCGCTGATGCGGAGCTATGGCCATATGGAGCTCTGGTGCCGAGGCCATGACCTGTTGCTGAGTCATCCCTGGCCGCTGTGCCGAAGCTGCGGTCATCTGCGGCTGGGTGTTGAGTTGCTGGGCGATCAGCGCATTCAGCTCCGCCGGGCTCAATCTAGCCATCTGTTGTCGCCAATATGCCTCTTGTTGCATGGTCATCTGACCCGCATAGAAGTCTTGCTGATTCCCGGCTCTTTGTGGCTGTGCAAATGGGTCTGAAATTGCAGAAATTAGTTGAGAATTCCTTTTCTTTTTCGACTTACCCATTGCTTGAAGCATGTGATTGTTTGGTTGTTGGTTCATTGAACTAGTAGAGCTGAAGGTAGCAACCTTGAGAATGAGAGTGAAGCCGTGGAATGAAGACGGGTGAGAAAGTGGGCGGAGTCAGGCGGAGCAATGCGGAGCTAGGTGGAGCAACTCACGCGCGAAAGGCCTTGGAGACGGAGGATGAAGCCGTGGGAGGAAGAGAGAGAGTATGGGAAGGTAAGGAGACGCAGAGAAAAAAGGTGAGAGACAAAGGACCGAGAAGCTAAAGGTTGGTATACCTACGGATCGGAATCAAAGGCGTTGAAAGGAAAAGGTGAAAATTTGAAGATTCTGGGCTGAAATTTAGTGAAAGAAGGCGGAAAATCAATTGTCAGTGGCTTTTTCGTGAAATTCAACCTACTCCTTGAGCAATTCGGTCATTATGCTTTCTGCAAAACAATTGCGTTTTGGTTTGACTCTTAAATGACCCAAAAAGGATGCAATTTGGTGTCAGAGCTATACATTTTTGGGATCAAACTGTGAAATTGATGTGCTCCGTGCAATTTCCCGTCGATTACTCCAAGAATGGGAAACATTGGTTGAGTTGGAGCGAAACTACCCCGTACCGCGTGGTGCCTGATACATTCCGCGTGATAGCCTTCAGAATCCTACGACGATGATGATGGGAAGCGAGGAAGACACACGAAGAGAGGCGCAGAGCAGCAGTCCTAGAGAGACAAAAGGCCGACTGATCAGAAGCAACATTGAGAATGAGAGTGAAGCCGTGGAATGAAGACGGGTGAGAAAGTGGGTGGAGTCAGAGCAATGCGGAGCTAGGTGGAGCAACTCACGCGCGCAAAGCCTTGGAGATGGAAGATGAAGCAGTGAGAGAAAGAGAGAGAGTATGGGATGACAAGAGACGCAGAGAATATTCGAATGTTTTTGGAGAATGACGAGAGACAAGAGACGCAGAAGCTAAAGGTTGAGCTACCTTGGATCGAAAGCACCACAAGAAAAACCGGATATTTCAAGCTTCTGGGCTGAAAAGGAATCAAATAAGCAGAAAATCTCCCTAAAAATCAGAATTTTCCGTCAATTTTGCGGTTTTTAGTGTATTTTTTGTTAAGTTCAACCTATTCCTAGAGCAATTCGGTCATAATGCCTTCTGGAACACATGAGCAAGTATAGCTTTTTCGGTATGACTCTGTCTCACTACGAACCGACTCAACATGCAAACTCCGCAAACCACAAGTATAAAATTGATGTTCTCCATGCAATTTCCCGTCGATTAGTCCAAGAACGGTGAAATTTGGTTAATTTTAAGAGGAATTACCCGTGCCACGTGGTACCTGATACATTCCGCGTGATGGCCTTCAGAATCCCTTGACGATGATGATGAGGAGGACACACGTAGAGAAGCAGTGAATCACGAGAGACGCAGAGAAAGCGCGTGCGCACTGATAAACAAGTTGAGAAGCGGGCAGAGTCTTATGTTTCTAATCTTTTGGACTTTATGTGGGAAGGGAAGCATGACTTCGCAAAATTGAGAAATTCCGAAAATATACTGATAATGTGCAGAAAAATGCGCTGAATTCGATAGCATCTTCAGAATTTGCAGGTTGGGAAAGGCTGATTTTTTAGGATTTCTCAAAATTTTGATAATTGGGAAGCTTTGGCCAACCGGCAATTTATGAAGACACCATTGAATTCAGCGCATTTTTCTGTATTTTATCATTATTTTTTCAAATTTGATAAAGTGATAAGTGTTTCGATAGATTCTAATACTCCATCAACAAACATCATTCCCTCTCGTTACATGGCAGATTTTAATTGGAATATTTGGAGAAGGTCGGTCAGCTGCTCGAGA
>LR538917.1:43439-71689 GCA_900536315.3 Caenorhabditis becei | reverse complement strand
TGAACTTTTTTGACAGTTTCAGAAATGGGGTATAGTGAGGAGAGATAGCTAACTTGACTGCACAGCGGGTATCATTTCCTGAAAATCAATATTCGTGGCGAGACCCAGGTCTGTGACATTTTGGCGCGAAAAGAGTGATCATTTGAATTTAATGTTCATCAAGGATTCATCAAGGGATCAGTTTAATTATCTCGTTCTTCGAAAATGACTGATAACTCTGTTATCAGCCGAGATAGCTAAAAGTTGTCAACTGACAAAATGGTTGTTTTGATTTTCCCTACAACTTATCAGTTGATCATTATCGTCTATCTCGCTTCCTTATCAAGATATCAGCCAAGCTTTCAAGCATCCAGTTTGTCTCTGGTCAAGGCAATCACAAAAAGAACAAGACATTCCCTCCCAGACTGTTTTATTGAAAAAAAATTAGAATAAAGATGTGGACATGTGAAAACAAGAATTCCGGGGAAATTATGCACGTAATCTGAGAAAAAAAGTATAATTCAGGGGTTATGAGGAAGATGAAGATTGATTGTAGAATGTTTGGGACAAAGCCAATCAGAGGCGAACAAAATAGGAGAAGGGAGGATGGAATTGAAACATCATCAACATTAGAATTAGAAAGAAAATCAGAAAAAAACATCAGAATCGAACGGGGAGGTGTGGAAACATGGAGGCTAACAAAAAAAGAATGGGATCTTTCAAGAACAGGTCAAGGAAACAATTGAAGATCATAGAGGGAATTGAGGAAGCTTCTAGAAGTCAGGGGGACAGAATCGAGATAAGAGACAACAAAAACGGGGAACTGAAGGAGTAGAAAGCAATGAAGCTGATTGGGGAAACGGGGAACTGGTAAAAAAGGAAAGATATGAATTGCAGAGGGGAAGCTTCAAAAGGATTCACCATCTCCTGCCAAATCGTTGACCTCTCGCCTCCGCTTGCTGCTTCTTCTTCTCCTCGATCGCGGCAGCAGCCTCCTGAAGTCGACGAGCCGTCTCCGCCTGTGACTCTCTTTTCTAAAATTGGAGTTACAGAAAGATTGAGAAGAATTTAGTTCACCTTTCTTGGCTTTTTGGCGGAGGCAGCGTTGGGAAGAGGAGCAGAGTCTGGGGCAGCTCTCTGGAAAAGGACAATTTTAATTAAAAAGATACTGCTTCGAGGGTTTCTGATTTATCTTTTGATTCTGTTGTGGAGCTGGTGGAGCCGATGGAGCCATCAGTGGAGCAACAGCAAGAGCTGGAGTGACTACTGGAGCAGTCATTAGAGCAGCAATTGGAACTTGTGCTGCCTGAGAAGCAGAGATCGGACCTGGTGCAATTGGTGGAGCAACATGGAGAGCTGGAGCCACGACTGGACCAACAGCTAGAGCTTGAGCCATCAGAGGGGCAGCAACCGGAACTGGAGTCGCCACTGGAGCAATAGCCACAGCTGGAGTTGCCACTGGAGTCGCCACTGAAACAGCGCCTGGAGCTGGAGCCAGTTGAGCAGCAATCGGAGCTTGAAGAACCAATGGAGCAGCGATTGGAGCTGGTGCAATCAGAGGGGCAGCAGCCAAAGCTGGACTCGCCACTGGAGCAACAGGGAGAGCTGGAACCACCAACGGAGCAGCAAGTGGAGCCTGTGAAGCGGAGAGTGGAGCAAGAGCCGAAGCAGAAGCCATCAAAGAGGCAGCAAGTGGAGCTGGTATCGGCGCTGGAGCAACCGGGGCTGGAGCAACAGCCGGAGCAAGCGCCACGACTGGAACAGCACTTGGAGCCGATGAAGAAGCTTGCGGAGCCAGATTGACCATGGGGGCCTGCAAAATATGAGTTACAGTAACCCATTCTCTTGTATTCGTGAATTTCACTTACCGCTGGACCTGGACCTGCAATCCTCGCCAAAAGTGCCTCGAGCAGTGGAGCATTCTGCTTTTGGGCCGCTTCGAACCCTTTCATCATGGAGCTTGTGGCAACGTTGCTGAGAAGGGTGGCGAAGTCGGTTTCCTTGTTCTTCTTCTTGGAGTCGCGCAGCTCCTCCGCCAAGAGACGGTCTGAAAAAAGATCATCTCTAGGGTTTCATTGAGAATGAATGAGCTTACCTATTTGGCCGAGACATCTGATGTCGTCGTCTTCTGGTGGCGCGGGTGCTCTGGCTGGCTCTTGCTTGACGGTGCCTGGCGGGCCATTGGCAGCATCCTCCGGGTCAACGGCCTCCATCTTGATGTTCTCCACTTGTTGGACATCAGCTTCTGGTCCAGCTGGCTCAGCCGGAGCAATTGGTGTCGTCGGCTCGTTGAGTTCCTTCCTAGCCTCCGACAACGCAGTGGTGAAGGTCTCCAAATCCTTCTTTGATCGATTTTTGAAGAACTCCCGACAAGCTGCGGGATCCAAATACTCGGCGACCGTTTCCTGTGGCTCTTCCGCTGGCTGGGCTTCGGGAGCTGGTCCTGAAAGTTAGAAAGCTCGGAAAGGTCAGCACTGTACGCCTAGCAGATAGGAATGGCAGCTAAAGGGAGCGCAGACATGTGTGAATTGGAGGGCGCAGAGAATCAGAATGCTCGGACAACCAGCAGAGCAAAAAAAACTTAGCAGTAGTACCCGCAAAAGTGTTACTGACCTGATGTGGAACCGATTGTAGCGGCTCCCTGAATTGGGTTCACATAAGGGGCGAACATGTTCATTGCTTGTAAATATTGGTAGAAGAAGTTGGGGTCAGCGAGGCTCATGACCGGATTGGTGGTTGGTGATGGATCCATTTTCCTGAAAAAAATGGAATTCAAAAAAGTTGGCAAGGAGCGATGGAAAAGACATGTTTTTTAGCAAAGAGGTGTGAAGATGAGACATCAGAGACAAGAAGGGAAGTGGGGAAGGGGAGTCGCGCCGAGGTCAGTGGCCTCAAGCGCAGGGAAGGATATTGACCTAGTCGACAGGAAGGGCAGCGCCAAGAGCGATACCTTTTGGGTATAGGAGAGTAAGAAGGGGTCGGACACAACCGATAAGGTGGTGGTTAGGCAAACAAAGTGAGGACGCAAGATGAATTCGAATTCGAACTTGGCGCCAATCACTCATGGGCCAAGGTGGAAGAGCTAAGAAGATTCATCAAAAACTACTGATAACTCTGTTATCTGTAGAGATAGCAAAAAGTTGTGAACTAACAAAATGTTTGTTTTAATTTTCCCTACAACTTATCAGTTGATCACTATCGTCTATCTTCCCTCCTTATCAAGTTATCAGCCAGTGCAAAACACTGTGTTTTGGAAATGGAGTAGGAAGAAGCTTCTAGATTATTGATTGAAGGGAAGGAATAAGAAGACTGAATGAAAATAAAACGGAATTCGAGGAATGCAGAGGTATATAAATGGAAGGGGCGTGGCCTTCTTGCTATGGAGGAGGAGCCCACGCCACGGCACGGGAGAGACGAGAGAGAGCACACTGGAGCCAGAGGGTGTATCTTTTCCGTGGCGCTCGGCTTGCCCTAATAAAAAAGAGATGGAGGGGCGAGAGAGTGTGTGATTGGTGGAGACGGAGAGAAATGAATCACCCCCAAATCTAAAAACTGTCGTTTTTCCGATTTTTCCCATTTCGCCCTCGGTTTCCTTCCAAATCATCAAAACTCTTCCATTTTGCAGTTTGTTTCGATGGAGCGCGCTTGCAATTTCCCCCGACGACAAGGAACACGTCGAAACGAGGGAAAATTGAGGGAATTGATGGAGAGTCACTGTTGATAGATGGAATGGTATATGAAATGGAGATATGAAGTCCAATTGTTCAATAGTTCTTTCTCTTACACATGATGGTTCTTTCTCTTACACATGATGGACACATGATGGATTTTGGAAACTGTGATTTTTTCAATTTGACGAATCATCACACTTTTCGCTGCGTAGCAACTATATACGCGGTTTTTTTGAATAACAATTGCAAAATTGATGTTCCCCGTGCAATTTCCCGTCGATCAGTTCAAAAACGGGGAAATTTAGTTGATTTTGAGAGAAACTACCCTAAATGGACACGGTGGGCGCCAGAATCCCTCTACGACGGTGGCAGGAGCACGGAGAGAGGCGCCGAGTAGTGGTGAACCATGAGAGACGCAGAGAAGTGGGCTAACTTTTCAAATTTGAACAAACATTCCCTTTTGGTGGCGCGGCGGCCGTCAAAGGATTATCACCAAGGGCGCCGCCAATGGTGATAAAGTGATGAGACAGATGACATCATAAGGCTGGCACTAGGAATTTGAATTGAGTGTGACCGACATTAATGTACTTTGGCGAGATGAAAGTGCAAGGTGGTTGTTTGAGAGGTTCAAATGGGAATTGGAAAGTGCAGAATGGGAGTTTCAAAAAGGAGAGGAGAGCGCATGGAGTTACTGTTTCTGGAGTGTCAGTAGTAATGGATTGAACCGTTGGACTTCATTTCCTATCCCATTTTATCCATCGTTATCACCTTTATCAGTTGTTGGTTATCATCAGTTCCCTCCCGTTTATCGTTCTTTCATTCAACTAGGCAATTAGGTCGGAAGATCAACTTCCGAAACTAATAACGCTTTATCCACCAATTTCCCGAACCTACTAGTTGACTGATCAGCGCATGTTTCGAACTCGTATTATCACTTTTATCAGTTTTGTTTCCTTGTGTTTCCTTCATCTTCCTCAAACCCCCACACACTTGCTCAGCACTGCTGAGTCAGCAGTGGTCTCCGCTTGCTTGTCCGTTTCTGCCATGCGCGTGTTGGCCGTCCAGCAGCCTGTGCGTGAAGTAGAGAGAGAGGGTGTGTGTGCTAACAGGAAGAGACGCAGAGTTTGCAAGTGCGCCCCGACCGGACTGCAAGTTGAGGAGCAGAGAAAAACGGGCAGGGTGTGTGAATTAACCCAACAGCGACGGGGAGTGGGGAACGGGAACTTGGCACGGTGCCAAGTGATTGGGTTGATTTCTACGGTTTTAGAGAAGGAGTAAAGTGCAAAGATGTTGTCAAAGGGGAAATAATGAAAATGAAGTTTTTATGTTGCGGTGACTCAGCAGGTAATGAACAACATTGGTTGTGTGTTTCATTTACGAACTTTGTGAAACACTCAATTTTTGGAAAGTTTTAATAATTTTCCAATTTTTTAGGATAAGTTTCACTGTAATGTCCTTGAACATGCTGAAACTAGAACAAAAATGAAAAATAAAACAGTTTCAATTCTGAAATGAAAGTTGAATTGATTTCAATGTTTGATTACCTTTTTTATTGATGTGTCCCAGTGATTCACTTGATTGGTCTCGCCACGAAAAGGTTTCTGGCTGAAATACGGCTTCTGGACAAGGTTTTGACACTTTTTATGGTCAGATGTGTGAATTTGGTGGAAAATGTAGTCTTAGGTTTTTTTTTCAGGATATGTTATGGATTTCGGAAAGATTGTGCTTTTTTTAAACGAGATTTTGTTTCATCCATTCCTGCACTGATTGTGAAAAATTTCGGAAAAACAAGACGATGTCATGGAACTGCACTGAATTTTCAGAATTTTCAGTGATTTTCATGTGTTCTTCGCTAAAAATTTGGGATATAAGCTAATTTTTCACAGTTCCTCCGAAATTTTATGTGTTGGAGGTTGGGGAAATTGAACAATGTGATGCTGAGCTGAAAGGAATAGATCCAAAAAAAAAATAAAATCAAGGGCCCTATATTCGCTTGACTAATGAGTCTACCCAAATCCTCTGAAAATAAGTGAACTTTCTGAAACTGAATCCAAATTGATCGGTTTTTCTCAAAACCATGGGACATTTGCTGTGAAAATGAGAAAAAGTGGAAGTTTACAGTTTCCAAAAGGTTTTGTTTATCTGTGAACAATTCATTGTAGGTCATTCGTCACATACAGTAATCCAATCAAACTCAACTTCCTTCTCCCATCACGATTTTGGCCAAATTACCACTATTCTTCTCAAAAATTGCGGAGAAATTGCTGAAAATTACAGTTTCTTGAAGATTTCATGTGTCAAAGGCTTAGAAAGTGGATAATACGACTTCGTTCACAACAAATGCCAGTAAAACCCGCATTTTTCAAACTTATGAGGTTGTACACTTCTTTTCTCGTCATTATTTCCTTTTCCTGAAAAAAGTAGGAGAATTCCCAAAATAATCACAGTTTCGTAAAGATTTCAAGTTTTCTAGGTGGAAGACATTGAACAATCCGACTCTTTTTCCTTTTTCCATTCCGAACACCCATTCCATTGTTATCCCTGTTAAGAGTGATGATTCCCCTTCATCATCCACCCACACTTAACCGCTCAACGGTCCGCTTGCTGGCTTTGCTAGGCGCGTGTTGGCCGGCCAGCAGCCACAAACTTTGGACTTATCGCTAACTTTGGGCTTATCACAGACTTTGGGCCTTATCACCAACTTTCAGCTTATCGCTAACTTTCAGCTTATCACGAGCTTTCAGCTTATCACTAACTTTGAGCTTTATCATTATTTGGGCTTATCACTAACTTTGGGTTTTATCATTATTTGGGCTTATCACGAACTTTGGGCTTATCACGAACTTTGGGCTTATCACGAACTTTGGGCTTATCACTAACTTGGGGCTTTATCACTAACTTTGGGCTTTGTCACTAACTTTGGGCTTATCAGTAACTTTGAGCTTTATCACTAACTTTGGGCTTTATCACTAACTTTAGGCTTTATCACTAACTTTGGGCTTATCACTAACTTGGGGCTTTATCACTAACTTTGGGCTTTGTCACTAACTTTGGGCTTATCAGTAACTTTGAGCTTTATCACTAACTTTGGGCTTTATCACTAACTTTAGGCTTTATCACTAACTTTGGGCTTATCACTAACTTTGGGCTTATCACTAACTTTGGGCTTTATCACTAACTTTGGGCTTTATCACTAACTTTGGGCTTTGTCACTCACTTTGGGCTTATCAGTAACTTTGAGCTTTATCACTAACTTTGGGCTTTATCACTAACTTTAGGCTTTATCACTAACTTTGGGCTTATCACTAACTTTGGGCTTATCACAAACTTTGAGCTCATCACTAACTTTCAGCTTATCACTAACTTTCGGCTTATCACAAACTTTGGGTTTATCACGAACTTTGGACTTTATCACTAACTATTTGAATTTTGAACTGGCGGCTATTTGAATTTTGAATTGGCGCCTTTTTGAACTTGCCATGTACCGTTTCCGATACCTCGGGACTCCTCCCCTCACACCATCTTATTGTCTACCGCCAAGAAGCTGGCTCATAAGCGCCCGCCACGACGCTCGGTGGTTCTACAAAAAAACGCAGCTAATATAAACCTTAAGGCCAAAAAAACCCCGAGTGACTTTCCGCGAAACCGGATTATGTCGGTACATAGCATAAAGACCGGTTTAGTTACTCGATTTTGAGGTACAAATGGGTTAGATGAAGCGGTGTGCTGCTTTGAGTATTTTTAAAAGAAAGCTGACATTTTTCTGTCTATTTTGTTTTTTTACTGTCTTTTTTTAGTTAAATTTAGACGGAGATAAAATTTTTTCCAATTTCCATCTCAAAAATCTTGGTGTCGATTTACGGTAAACAACGCGCGCTCCGGAATTTCGGAGCAACGTAGTCGGGGGTTTTTTTTTTGAATTTTTTTTTTTTTGGTTTTTCTCTATTTTTTCCCGATTTTTTTTGTTTTTCTTGCATCTTCTCAATAAAAATCCAATAAAATTCATTTTTTCAGCCAAAAAACCAACAAAAACCATTAAAAATGCCAAAAATCGCTCGAAAAGTGATCATCGCCCGATTTATGCTGCCGGCAACAATTTCATGGCGATTTAGATAAGTTTTTTCGGGATTTCAAAAGTTTCGTCGAACAAATGATGCTTTGTGACTAATTTTCAGACCAAATCGCTAACAATCGTCTTCTCAAAACGACGAAAACCAAGAAATTTCACCAATTTTACACAAAAATCGGTAAATTTCACTGAAATCATGAGAATTCGGCAGTAATAGTTGGAATATAACAACATTTTATTGATAAAAGTAAGTCAATCGTATCTTTTGTCCTTTTGGGGCAAAATCTGCGAAATTGAGAATTTACTGAAAGAAAAACTTGGAGAAAAACGGAAATTCGACGAAGAAACGATAAAATTGTATTTCGATGACATAAAACAAGTAAGAAGAACATCCACTACACCAAAAATCAGCGAAAAACTTGGGGGAAATTCAAGAATCTACAAAAATCGGCGATGATCACTTTTCGAGCGATTTTTGGCAGTTTTAATGGTTTTTGTTGGTTTTTTGGCTGAAAAATTGAATTTTATTGGATTTGTATTGAGAAGATGCAAGAAAAACAAAGAAAATCGGAAAAAAATAGAGAAAAACCAAAAAAAAGAAAAATTCAAAAAAAACCCCGACTACGTTGCTCCGAAATTCCGGAGCGCGCGTTGTTTACCGTAAATCGACACCAAGATTTTTGAGATGGAAATTGGAAAAAATTTTATCTCCGTCTAAATTTAACTAAAAAAAGACAGTAAAAAAACAAAATAGACAGAAAAATGTCAGCTTTCTTTTAAAAATACTGAAATCAGCACACCGCTTCATCTAACCCCATTTGTACCTCAAAATCGAGTAACTAAACCGGTCTTTATGCTATGTACCGACATAATCCGGTTTCGCGGAAAGTCACTCGGGGTTTTTTTGGCCTTAAGGTTTATATTAGCTGCGTTTTTTTGTAGAACCACCGAGCGTCGTGGCGGGCGCTTATGAGCCAGCTTCTTGGCGGTAGACAATAAGATGGTGTGAGGGGAGGAGTCCCGAGGTATCGGAAACGGTACATGGCAAGTTCAAAAAAGCGCCAATTCAAAATTCAAATAGCCGCCAGTTCAAAATTCAAATAGTTAGTGATAAAGTCCAAAGTTCGTGATAAACCCAAAGTTCGTGATAAGCCGAAAGTTAGTGATAAGCTGAAAGTTCGTGATAAGCTGAAAGTTAGTGATAAGCTGAAAGTTAGTGATAAGCTGAAAGTTAGTGATAAGTCCAAAGTTCGTGATAAGCCCAAAGTTCGTGATAAGCTGAAAGTTAGTGATAAGCTGAAAGTTAGTGATAAGCTGAAAGTTAGTGATAAGCTGAAAGTTAGTGATAAGCTGAAAGTTAGTGATAAAGTCCAAAGTTAGTGATAAAGTCCAAAGTTAGTGATAAAGTCCAAAGTTAGTGATAAAGCCCAAAGTTAGTGATAAACCCCAAAGTTAGTGATAAACCCCAAGTTAGTGATAAACCCCAAGTTAGTGATAAGCCCAAAGTTCGTGATAAGCCGAAAGTTCGTGATAAGCCGAAAGTTCGTGATAAGCTGAAAGTTAGTGATAAGCTGAAAGTTAGTGATAAGCCGAAAGTTCGTGATAAACCCAAAGTTCGTGATAAACCGAAAGTTAGTGATAAGCTGAAAGTCCGTGATAATCTGACAGTTCGTGATAAGCTGAAAGTTAGTGATAAGCTGTAAGTTAGTGATAAGCTGAAAGTTAGTGATAAAGTCCAAAGTTAGTGATAAAGTCCAAAGTTAGTGATAAAGCCCAAAGTTAGTGATAAACCCAAAGTTAGTGATAAAGTCCAAAGTTAGTGATAAAGCTGCCGCCTGGAAGTCTCGGAAACCAATGGAAACCACAACACAAGCTTGAAGACGTCAGAAACTCCCATTCAATTGCTCATATCACACTCCATCGTTATCACCTTTATCAGTAATGAGTTATCAGCAATTCCTTCTCATAGACCCACACCCACTCGCTCAACAATACGCTTTGCTTACTTTGCTACGTGTTCGCCGGCAAGCAATGAACTGAACGCTTGCGGAGAGAAGAGACGCAGACAAGCAGACATACTGCAACCGCGCTCTGTCGCACAGCGTCTTTTCTTCTTTTCTGATCTGTTTCTTATCAAGAAAAAGCCGATTTTCTTCACAACGACAATAATAAAGACAATTTCTCCCAATTTTGTTTATTAAAAAAACCTGACAACATTTAAAAAGATTCAGAAACAGATGTGCGATTTTTCTGGAATACTGGAAAAATAAGCGAAAGGAAAGTTATGGATTCAATTGGGGGAACAAACAACAGAGAGATGGGGGAGGAGCTACAGGAAAAAAAAACAGATTTGAGGAACATTAGGAACAGAGATCATGAAAGTGTTCTCGAGTTGAAAGAGAGATTACTTTTTATTGTTCCTAATTATCTTCTGACATATTAAGGTGCTTCTGACTTTCACTCGAGACCTAGTTCTTTCAAAAGAGTATTGTCGATTTCCTATTGTGCTCAGTTTTTCCCAGAAGTCCTTATTTTTGAGAACAGAGCCTCCAAAGTCAAAAACAGTGCAAAAATTCAGTACAAATTAGCATTATTTCGGACTTTGGATTCTCCGTTCTCGAAAATAAGGGCTTCTTGGAACCCAGTTCACTATAGGAAATCGCGTATGCTCTTTCGAATGAACTAGGTCTCGTATCAAAGGCAGAACCACCTTGACATGTCAAAAGATAACTAGGAACAAGCAAAAGAAATCACTTTCTCAACTCGAGAACACTCGAATACAATGTCACTCAACTAGTTGTCCATCTGTTGTCCTTCCTGAGCTCCATCATCCATCGGAGCATCCTCTTCCGGCTTGTCGTCGATCGGGGCGGAGGCCGGTGCGGCTGCAGGAGCTGGATCAGCTGCGAGACGAGCAGCCTCCTCGGCCTTCTCTTCGGCCTTCTTGTTGTTCCAGGCGTCGAGCTCCTCCTGTTGCTTCTGCACGAACGGGTTGCGGTGGCGGACACCGCGCTCCCGACGAGCTTGAAGTTGTTTCTGTAAGTAAAACCACATTTACCATGTGTTTTCGAAATTCAAATTTGAATTGCAAAATTTCAGCGCCAATTTGAATTTGACGAAAAATTTCAAAAATCGACATCTCGCATGTTTTTTTTTGAGTTTCGGATGCTGAATTCAGTCATAAAATACAGTTTTTATGCGTTTCCAGTCGACCTTTCAGCCTGCGCACTTGCCAAGTGGCCGAAAATTCAAACTTTTGTTTTGCCGCGCTTCTCTATACGTGCACGAACTCCCACGCCGTAAAGTTTTGAACTCCCGCCAACTTGAGTCGCTACTCAGTGAATTGTTCCATTCTTGGCACTGTGCCAAAGCGTTCGAAGTGGAAATCGGTCCGAATACAACATATTCCACGCGCGTCTCACTCAAAAGCATTGTCTCTCGTCGCAGGTTACGGTAAGCAACATCGAATGTCACATGTATGTGCAACTTTTTCAATTTTGTATTTGAGTCTAGCAGAGCGCGTTTGCATTACGCACGCCCTGGGAGCCCGCGCGGTTCAAATTTGAATTCTTGTCGCACAAAAACGCGATTTTTGCCGAAACTAATTCGTTTTTCGCCAAACAAAAGATGAAGGCGCGTTTTTGTAAAAATCAGTTAATTACAGTTTTAAAAAAGAGCTCTTACCTCCTTCTTCTTCTTCTCCTCGGCGGCCTTCTCCTCCTTTTCCCGGCAAGCGATCGCCAAGTTCTCCCGTCGCTTCAGGGCTCTCTGAAACAGAGAACAAGTTAGTTGGAAGTTGAATTACATGGAAAAACTCACGTTGGACGGTGTGGACGGGGTGGACGTGCTGGAGCGGCTTCCGCGGTGAGACTGAGCAGTCTAAAGAACAATGGGATTTAGATGAGCAGTAGGAAACGGGGAAGGTATAATACGAGGAAAAACAAGACGTCAGAATGCACAAATGGATTAGGGTTTCTCGTTGTGTGAAGTATTTCTATTGCTCTATTGCTAATCAGTTTCTTTTAGCGGGATTTCAAAATTTGTGTTTCTTTTTAAATAGAGGAAAAAGTCAAGTTTGAGAAGGAAGAACAGAAAGGGATAGGTACAGGAGACCTATGGGCTTGCCTCGACGATGTTGCCGATCTGCGGCTCCTCCGGCTCCATTCCCTCGTAGCGTATGCCATCCACGGGCTCCGGCTCCACGTTCCGCAACGGCCGGATCAGCGGGCCCAGCGGATCGACGAAGTCCAAGGCTCTGGCTCTCGCCATGTCAGCCTCGAATCTCGTCGATTGCCGGGTCCTGCGCCGATTGGACTGGATCTATAAGGACTTTTTCATCAAAGTTGCTAATAGGAAAAGCATACCTGTGCCAATCGGCGATCAGCAGCGATCTGCTGGGCCACAGGATCGGCTTCCTGAGCACGCCGGTTTCTCTGACGAGGCGTCGATAGGTTTCCGCGTCCCTCTCCGCGTCCTCCGCTTCTCCCGCCATCTCCGGACCCTCTGCGTCTTCTTCCGCGTCCGCCTTGCTCGGCAGGAGCAGCAGCTCCGCCGACTGCGGGGCTTCTCGGACGAGATTGAGCTCCGCGTCTTCCGCGTCTTCCGCCTTGCTCCGCGTCCGCGCCTTGCTGAGCAGAGCCACGAGCCTGAAATACTAGCTTGTCCAAAAAACCTTGCTGCGCTCTTTCTCTTACCAACTCCCGTTCCAATCTTGCAATGTTGCGACGATTTCTCGCCGCATCCCTCTCGTGTGTCAGACGCTTGCAGCGCGTCTCCAGGAGTTGGGCCGTGTGCTCCGCATGTTCCAAGGCTCGCTGTTCAATCAACAGCAGACGGTTTCGCTCATCCTGAGCCTCGTTGAGATCATCTGAAAAAGGAGATATGAGAATGAAGAAAAGGTAGAGTTACCTCGGATGACCAGCAACTCTTCCGGGTCGAACTCCTCCTTGATCCGGACGAGTGGACGAGCTGGCTCTGGAGCCGGCGCCGGAGCCATCATCGGTTGCTGAGCCACCACCTGCTGCGGAGCCATAAGCTGTGGCGGAGCTATCATGGGCTGGACGGGCAGGGCATTCGGATCCACCATTGGCCGGAAGCCCATTTGAGCCAACTGCTGCTGCCAATACGCCTGGTACATGGCCATCTGAGCCAAGTCTTGCTGATTCCCGGGGGCCATGTTGCCTGAAATTTCAGAAATTCATAGGGAATTCCTCTTTTTTCGACTTACCCATCGGGTGAAGCCCATGGTTGTTGGGTTGGTGATTCATTGAACTACTTAGCTAGAAGATCTGAAAATGTCTTTATTGAAAGAGGAAAGGGAATGGGTGGCCGAGGCGAAAGTTCGGCCATTTGCCGTGGCCGAACTTTCCCCTCGGCCATGAAGCTGCCAAGAAAGAAAAAAAACCGACTGATCGGTAGCAATCTTGAGAATGAGAATGAGGACGGGTGAGAAAGTGGGCGGAGTCGGCGGAGCAACTCGCGCGCGGAAGGCTCAGGAGACAGAAAATGAAGTCGTGAGAGAAAGAGAGAGAGTATGGGGTGACAGGGAGACGCAGAGATATCTTCAAAGAGTTTGAGCAAATTGACCCCGTACCGTATGGCCGGACACATGCCGCGCGGTGCCTGGTACTTACTGCGTGTGGCCTTCAGAATTCCTCGACGACGTTACGAGGAGCAAGAGGTCACGTGAGAGAGTCCGCGAATAGCGGTAAACCACGAGAGACGCAGAGTTACCAGCTCGCGGACACTGTGATAAACAAGTTGAGAAACGGGAAGATTCCGCGGACCATGTGTTTCTGATCTTTCTTTAGCCGAATCTACCACTATTCTTCTCAAAAATTGCAAAAAATTACAGTTTCTGGAAGATTTTATGTGTTAGAGGTGGAGAAATTCAATCATTTGAACTAGTTCATAACAAATTCCATTAAAACCCCCATATTTCAACCTCAGGGTCATACACTTCTTTTCCCGTCATGATTTCCGTTTTCCTGAAAGAAAAGAGAAGAATTTTAAAATAATCACAGTTTCGTAAAGATTTCAAGTTTTCTAGGTGGAAGGCATTGAACAATCCGACTCTTTTTACTTTTTCCAGTCCGAACACCCATTCCATTGTTATAACTGTTATCAGTTGTGATTTATTATCAATATCCTCCTCTAGAACCACACACACACACACCCGTTCAACATTCCGCTTTGCTTGCTTTGCTACTTGCTTGCGCATTGGCCGGCAAGCAATGAACTGAACGCTTGCGGAGAGAAGAGGCGCAGACAAGCAGACACGCTGCAAACGCGCTCTGCCGCACAGCGTCTTTTCTTCTTTTCTGATCTGTCCCCTATCAAGACGAAGCCGATTTCTTTTTTTTTCATAACGACAAGAACAAAGGCATTTCCTCCGAATTTTGTTTATTTAAAAAAAAATTCAACATTCAAAATTTTCAGAAACAGATGTGCGATTTTTCTGGTACAGGAAAAATCAGCGAGAGGAAAGTTATGGATTCAATTGGGGGAACAAACAACAGAGAGATGGGGGAGGACTACAAGAAAAAACAGATTTGAGGAACATTAGGAACTGAGATAATGAAAGTATTCTCGAGTTGAAAGAGTGATTACTTGTCCACAATTATCTTCTGACATGTCAAGGTGCTTCTGACTTTGCCTCGAGACCTAGTTCATTCGAAAGAGCATAGTCGATTACCTACTGAGCTCACTTTTCCTCAAAAAGTCCATATTTTTGAGAACGGGGCCTCCAAAGTCAGAAACAGTGCAAAAAACCAGTGAAAATTAGCACTTTTAGGCTCCGTTCTCAAAAATCTGGACTCATTGGGAAAACGTGAGCTCAGTAGGAAATCGACTATGCTCTTTCGATTGAACTAGGTATCAAGTCAAAGTCAGAAGAACCTTGACATGTCAGAAGATAACTAGGATCAAGTAAAAGTAATCACTTTTTCAACTCGAGAACACTCGAATATGTCACTTTCCTAATTGTCGTTCATCTCTTGTCCTCCCTGATCTTCGTCGATTGGAGCTGGGTCCAGTGCGGCTGCAGGAGCTGGATCAGCTGCGAGACGAGCAGCCTCTTCGGCCTTCTTGTTGTTCCAGGCGTCGAGCTCCTCCTGTTGCTTCTGCACGAACGGGTTGCGGTGGCGGACACCACGTTCCCGACGCGCAAGGAGCTGTTGCTGTAAGAAAAACGACATTTACTATGTGTTTTCGAAATTCAAATTTGTTTTTCAAAATTTTCGCGCCAATTTGAACGAAAGTTGACGACCATTTTCAAAAACCCCCCAATCTGCATGTTTTTTGAGTGTCAGATGCCCGTCCCTCTCAAAACCATTGTCTCTCTTCGCAGGTTACGGAAAGCAACACCGAATGTCACATGTGCAACTTTTTCAAATTTCAAACTTTAGTCTAGCAGAGCGCGTTTGCATTACGCATGCCCTGGGAGCTCGCACGGTTCAAATTTGAATTCTTGTCGCACAAAAACGCGATTTTTGCCGAAACTAATGCCTTTTTCGCCAAGAAAGGCCCGTTTTTGTAAAGATCAGCTGATTCCAGTCTAAAAAACCGCTCACCTCCTTCTTTTTCTTCTCCTCGGCATCTTTCTCCTCCTTCTCCCGGTGAGCGATCGCCAAATTCTCCCGGCGTTTCAGCGCTCTCTGAAACAAAGAACAAGTTGGTTGGAAGTTGAACTACATGGAAAAACTCACGGTCGATGGGGTGGACGGGGTTGACGTGCTGGGGCGGCTGGCGCGGTGAGACTGAGCAGTCTAAAGAACAATGGGATTCAGATGAGCCGTATGAAATAGGAAGAACTTACCGCACGACGGCGGCGAGATGAGCTGGCATCTGGGATGGCTCCGAACGGGGCGATGTCGCCCAGTACTCCGATCGGCTGGCCGGCTCGCGGAGCTGTCGAACTTCCAGCAGCCGACGGAGCAAGTTCGACAGCTCCTTCGACGCCCATTTTCATGGCGTGTTCGATCGCGGCGGGGCCCAGACCACGACCCTGAAATTGCAATGAGTTGTATCTCACGAAAGTTTCCGGCACAAAACGTGCTGCGCCTTTGAAGTCTTTTTCCATTCATTTTCCTCATTTTCATCGGTTTCCCAATCGATTTTCGCACTTTTTACACAAAAAAAGCACAAAAAGTGTATTTTTTGTGTAAAAAGTGCGAAAATCGGTTGACAAATCGATGAAATTGAGGAAAATGAGCGTACCCGCTTCAAAAGGCGCAGCACGTAAGTTTTGAGATACTTCTCCCTCACCTTCAGAATGGCCCGGATCTCCTTCTCGATCCCCTTGGCTTCGTCCTCGTCTTTGAGCGCCTTCAGATGCTCCTTCTGCGCCTTGAGGATGATCTTGGCTCTCTTGGCGAGAAATTGCGCCTGCTGGAGCTGCTGGCCTTCCGGGGTCCGAATATCTAAAAGAAGAAAGTTGAACTAAGAGGAAAGGAAAGGAAAACTTACAGGCCTCGCAGATGAGGTCATCGTCCTCAGGAGCTTCGTGCTCTTCTTCCTTGACGCGCGGATGGTCCATGACTCACTGCAAAAAAGAGTTTGTGGTGATTAGAGGCGCAAAGAATAGGACAAAGTTGGTCGCAAAGTAAACAGAACGCTCCCCCCTCCTCCACTGGTACAGAAACAATTTGAAATTTGAATTTGGCGCCAATCGTTTAATGAAGGGTCAAGTTTGCACTTTTCGTTGGCACACTCTCGGGGCCGTGACGGAGATTTTCCCCCGTGGCCTAGCTTTTCCCCCGTGGTCGATCTTTTCCCGGTGGCCAGGTTTTCCCTCTTTTGTCTAGCTTTCCACCCGTGGCAGAGCTTTTCCCCCATGGCCGAGCTTTTCCCCCGTGGCCGAGCTTTTTCCCGTGGCCGAGGTTTTCCCCGGTGGCCGAGCTTTTCCGCGGTGGCCGAGCTTTCCCCCCATGGCCGAGCTTTTCCCCCATGGCCGAGCTTTTCCCCCGTGGCCGAGCTTTTCCCCCTAGGGCCGAGCTTTTCCCCATGGACGAGCATTCCCCGGTGGCCTAAGTTTTTTCCCCCACGGCCGAGCTTTCCCCCGTGGCCGAGCAAAGGGCAGCACCAGGGTGAGTGGGTTACGAGAATGAGGAGAGCGCAGAGAAAAATGGACAAGTGGTTTGAAATCAAACTTGGCGCCAAAAGGAACAGCTTTTCAACTCAAGGTTCCTTGAGTTTCAGTTTCAGAAGGCAATTTGATTCTAGAAGGGATGGAATCAGGAAGCCCCAAGAAAAGAATAGGCGAACTGATTTTCGAATGAGAATGACCCCAAGAATGATGTCGAGAAAGAGGGCGGGCCAGTGGGCGGGGCCTCCAGCGGTGGGCCGTCCGTGGCCTCGCGCGAGAGAAGGAGCAGGAGAGGACACTGGAAGACACCGCGACATCATAAATGAGAGAGTGTGTGATTGTGGAGAAGTTAGACGGCGGTTCGTGCCGGCCGGTGGTGGAAGCTGAAGAGATAGTACGGGAAAAGCGATAGGACATTACTGGTGAGCTAAATCGGGCCCGGTCGGACAACCCGCGAATAGAAAAGGAAGTTACGTGGAAAATTTGAATTTCAGAAGGAAGAACTGAAAAGCAGTCAATTGAAGGATGGCTCGACTGGAGTAACTTTTTTATGATTATGGGCTGAAACTGAATAAAATTAGGAAAATTCGATGTATTTTTCAGTTTTTTTCGCCAATTTGACTAATCCGACTTCTGGAACACATGTGCAGCAATTTTTTTTGGAATTGACTCCTAAACGACCCAAAAAAGAAGAAATTTGGTGGCAGAGCAATGATTTTTCGGAATGAAACTGTAAAAATTGATGTTCTCCGTGCAATTTCCCGTCGATTAGTCCAAGAACGGTGAAATTTGGTTGCGTTTGAGCGAAACGGCCCAAAAAGGCCCGTACTGGATAGGGCGCGGGCTCCAGAATCCTTCGGCGACGTTGGCGAGGCGCCAGGAGTCAGGGGACACACGGAGAGAGGCGCCGAGTAGTGGTGAACCATGAGAGACGCAGAGAAACGGGGGTTACTTTTCAAATTTGAACAAACATTCCCCTTTGGTGGCGCGGCGGCCGTCAAAGGATTATCACCAAGGGCGCCGCCAATGGTGATAAAGTGATGAGTCGGGGAATTGGTCCTGTATGACACAATTAGGCGCAGTGACTGATGATATTTGAATTTGTTCATTTTTTGTCAAGTTCTTCTTTTTCAAACGTGATAAGGAGTGATAAAAAAGAGGTCGTACAATTTCCCCCGAATGTTCCATTAGAAGCAAAAGCCAATTCAAAAAGTTGATGTAACCGAAAAATATGATATCTAGTGTGAATTGTCTGAAAAATTGCTGAAAAAATGTTTTTTTCAGGTTCCAGAAGGGAAAATTGACCGAAATTTACCGTTTTTCTTTTTTGCTGAAACTAAGCGAAAAATCAATACCAACGGGTTTTATAGAGAATTTTCAAAACTTTCTGAAACTGGAACACACAAATGAAAACATGTTTCAAGAGGAATGTGAATTCGGGGCACTTTTTGATAACTAATAACTGTGGACATTTCGGTTTTTGACAAATTACAACACTGACACTTCGAAACCAGAGATTTAGCTACTAGTACATGTCGTAACCGTTTTCAGCCGTTTTAGCTGAATAAAAACCCAGTTTCCCTGGTTTTTTTCCCATTTTCAATCGTCAAATTCCAGTTTCAGAAATGTGATATACTTGTTTCTCAATGCTGCCCCACAATTGGTTCTCTTGGTGCTCATCCAGGTCGCTCCACCCACCCCGTCGTTTCTCTGGCACCGTGCCAAGTTCCCGTTCCCCACTCCTCCTCGCTGTTGGGTTAATTCACACACCCTGCCCGTTTTTCTCTGCTCCTCAACTTGCAGTCCGGTCGGGGCGCACTTGCAAACTCTGCGTCTCTTCCTGTTAGCACACACACCCCCTCTCTCTCTACTTCTTGTCCACGCACAGGCTGCTGGCCGAACAACACGCGCATAGCAGAAACGAACAGGCACAAAGTGAGCGAGTGTGTGGAAATCTGGGTGGATGAAGAAAGCCTTCTCCAAATTCCTCTCCCTTTCTTTCCGAAATTCAGAGCGGAGATATGAATGTTTTGAAAACATATCCAATGCAGTGTCCGGAGGGTGGTAGTGACTGGTACCGGGGTGGAATTTGAATGCAATTTGAATCAGGAATGGTTGGAAAATGGGGGAGACAAGAGATTTTGTCACAGTTTCAAAAATGGGCTATTTTGAGGAGGAATGTGAATGAGACGATGTTTGTCCAAAGTATTAGACCCAGACCTGTGAAATTTCGGCGCCAAATGTCTTGAATTTTAATTTGATACCTTCTAACTCCAATTCTTATGTTCAAAATAAACTTATTTGCCCATCCATCCCCAATGACATCATAAAAAAAGGATGACACGAGAAATATGAATTTAGAGTGACCGACATTTATGTACTTTGGGTAAATGGAAGTGCAAGGTGGTTGTTTGGCACTGTTCTAATGGGAATTTGAAAGTGCAGAATGGAAATTTGACGGATTTCATCCATCGTTATCACCTTTATCAGTGTTGAGGCACCATCAGAGGAGAGGAGAGTGCATGGAGTTACAGTTTCTGGAATTTCAGCCAAAAAGGAACGTATCCCATTAGAACCTCCTCCATCGTTATCAGCTGTTCGTTATCATCAATTTCCTTCCTTTCTTCATCCACCCCACCCCCCACAATCTCGCTCACATTGAGGCTGTCCGTTTCTGCTATGCGCGCCCCCAGCAGCAGCCTGTGCGTGGACAAGAAGTAGAGAGAGGGGGTCTGTGTGCTAACAGAAAGAGACGCAGAGTTTGCAAGTGCGCCCCGACCGGACTGCAAGTTGAGGAGCAGAGAAAAACGGACAGGGTGTGTGAATTAACCCAACAGCGACGAGTCGTTGGCATGGTGCCAAGTATCCCTTGATACTGACATGTGAATGCTTTATGCCAAGAGGACGGAAATAACGAGAAGTTCAAAAAGAAGATTGTGGAAACATGTTTCAATGCAATCAATTTGAGAGTCACCTTTTTGTAATTGTTTTTCCGGGATGTAATCTGAACGAAACCTGAAAATCTGTAATCTACGTGCAATTTCCGATTGATCAGCCCAAGAACGGTGAAAATTGGTTGAGTTTGAGCGAATTGACCCCGTACCGCGTGGTGCCGAACACTTTCCGCGCGGTGCCTGATACGTACCGCGTGCTGGCCTTCAGAATTCCTCGACGACGGTTACGAGGAGCAAGAGGTCACGCGAGAGAGTCCGCGAGTAGCGGTGAACCACGAGAGACGCAGAGTAACCAGCTCGCGGACACTGTGATAAACAACTTGAGAAGCGGGAAGATTCCGCGGACCATATGTTTCACGGTGCGCTTCAGAATCCCTCGACGACGGTGGCAGGATCAAAGGGGGCACACTGAGAGAGGCGCCGAGTAACGGTGAACCATGAGAGACGCAGAGAAACGGGGGTTCCTTTTCAAATTTGAACAAATATTTCCCTTTGGTGGCGCGGCGGCCGTCAAAGGATTATCACCAAGGGCGCCGCCAATGATGATAAAGTGATGAGACGGTCCATCTATGACACAGTGATGCAATGACTGATGGTATTTGAATTTGTTCAATTTTTGTGAGGTTTTTTTGTTTTTTCGAACGTGATAGGCAAAATACTAATGTTCCATTTGAAGCAGTGACCAATTCAAAATGTTGATGAAACCGAAAAATATGATTTCTAGTGTGAATTGTCTGAAAAATTGTGGGAAAAAGGTATTTTCAGGTTCCGGAAGGGGAAATTGACTGTATTTTTTTTTTGGAGTTGAAGCAAATAGATCATTACGACCGTGTTTCCAGAGAACTTTGAGACATTTCTGAAACTGGAACACAAAACTGAAAACATGTTTCAAGAGGAACGGAAGATTGGAGCAGTTTTCAAGTGCTAATTCATTGCTGTAGTCTATCTCGTCATTTTCCCCAAATTCATCTTCCCTTTCCTTCCGATATTGGCCGTTTCGTGTGTCTCAATTCATCGGAGATATGAATATTTTCGAAACATATTCAATGCAATGCCCGAAAGTAGTAGTGACTGGTACGGGGGTGGAATTTGAATCAGGAATGGTTGGAAAACGGGGGAAATGAGAGATTTTGTCACAGTTTCAGAAATGGGTTATTTTGATGAGGAAGGTGAAAGAGACAATCGGTTCAACATTACATTTGGTTGCCGATTTATCACTTCAAAATTGAGAATCTCAAAGAACTTTGCAACTTCTCCCTTTTCCCCCCGACCCATCCTTGGCTCATCCAACACGCCTCTGTCACCTCCCCCCCCTCCACCCTCGCAAGCCCCGCCCCTCGGCCGCTTGCACCGAGTGGTCTCCCCTCTTTCTTTTTTTTTCATTTGCCTCCTGTCTGGATCATTTTCATTTTTTTAATACACTTCCCGGTCCCCATATCTTCCAATGCGACGATAAGAGTGAGAGACTGACGCATTTCTGGTAGCCGAATCACGTGAGAGACGCCTTCATTTCACCATTTTTTGTCACATATTTCCCTCAAAAATTTGAAATCCCGCCAAAAACGTGAAAAAACGGCTCTCAAGAGGCTTTTTTGACTGAAAATCGCACTGAAACTGGCCCATTTGACCCACTAAAACCGTTATAACTCGCTTCAAACTTAACGTTGTGCGTTCTTCGTGGTACCATTCGATACTCCTTAAAAATACGCACAAAATTTAGGGGTCACATTTTGAGTAAACAACATTTGAACACTTGTTTTCAGCTAAAAACCTAGTTTTCAGTACTAAAGTTAGGGAAACTAGTTTTTCACGCGAAAAATGCATATTTTTCGCACTTTTTAGCTATTGGAAGATATGGGGACCGTGCACTTTTGAGTTTTCTGATTTTTAGAATTTCTTTTTTTTTCACTTTTACTCACTCTTTTGCAGCCTTTTCAAAATTAACTCAAGATACAGAATAGTTAGAGCGAAACAGTCAACAAAAAAGTTGTTCAAAATTTAATGCTCTACATTTCATCAGTTGATAGTTTTGCTCTATCTACTCTGTATCTCTCATTATCACTTCTTATCAGCTTGTTTCAACAGCAATATGAAAAGTTTTCAGATCAGATGGATGATCAACTAACAGCCAACCTTCGGAGGCTATTTGCTGCTTTCATGCAGCACGCTCCTCCTGATCCTCCTGCCGGTAATTTTTTGAAAATCCTTCAAAAAAAGCTAATTTTCTGTTTTCAGAAATCACAGAGGAGGAAAAAGAAGTGAGGAGGCTGCACCAGGAATCCCAGCGACAGCTGAAGATCGCTGTGCAGAGGAAGGAGATCGCGGAGAATCAGAAGAAGAAGGAGGAGGTCCAGAGGCAGACGGAACAGATCCGCAGAGAGATAAGGCAAGGAAAGAGGGAAAGGATGAGGGAGCTCGGACGAAGTGTGGCCAAGCAGGAACCGATTCAGAAGGAGCAGGATGCCGAGGAGCCGATGGTTCAGCCAGCTCAGGAACACCATCCAGAGGTCGAATTCCTTGCGACTGAAAATAAAGTCGGAATCCATCCGCTCCTCCAGCACGT
Source organism: Caenorhabditis becei (assembly GCA_900536315.3). NCBI lineage: Eukaryota > Metazoa > Nematoda > Chromadorea > Rhabditida > Rhabditidae > Caenorhabditis > Caenorhabditis becei. The sequence continues at coordinate 49,368 of LR538917.1, read as the reverse complement.
CAAGCCAGAGGACGAGCCTGGCCCGGCTCCACCGGCTCAGGAGTTCTTCGACGAATTCGATCAACAGCTGGAAATGTTCGAGTACGCCGCCGCCGAGGAACATCAGGATCAGGAGATCGACATGCCGCAGTTCGTCCAGCAGTATGAAGACGTCCAGGATGTGCCGAGGGAGCCTGAGTTCGCCGTCGACGAGGATCAGGAGATCGTCATGGAGGACGTGGTCGATGAGTCGAAGAGCAGAGTGGTTAGACGCATAAAAGTGTATTTTTCATCTGAAATTGAGCATTTAGGAGCCACGTCAACTCCGGTCCGGACGAGTTCTTCCGGGACCCAACGCCGATCTCAACTTCTGGAGGAAGAGAAGAGGACCGAACTCGAAGAACGCCCCGAAGAACGCTCCGAAGAAGCCGAAGAGGAAGTAGATAAGTCGATTCATTAAAAACCTTCTCGAATCCTGACCTACCGTAAAACCTCTATTAGAATGGCACCCAATAGTTTGACTTTGAGCTTTTCTATCTCAAAAACTACAAGAGTTATCAAAAAGTTGTCAACTGCAAAGTTGTAGACAAAGATTAGAACTACAACTTTGCAGTTTACAACTTTTTGATAACTCTTCTAGTTTTTGAGATAGTGAAGCTCAAAGACAAACTATTGGGTGCCCTTCTAATAGGTTTTACGGTAGTTCCAGTTATTTACTGCTTGGAAACTCTAAAAAACGTTTCTTAAAGGAAAACTCCACCCAATTCCAAAGTTTTGCTGATTCTCACGAAAATCGATTCATTTTGCCTTTCTTTTTCCAATTTCATCGTTAGTTTCGGCTAAAATCGCATTTTTGTGTGATCGAAATTCAAATTTGAACCGTTTTCGGCATGGAAACGCATAAACGTTGTATTTTAAAAGAGATTTGAACATCTGGCACTCAAAAAATCATATGAAACGTGGATTTTCGTCAAATTGGCAAAAAATGTTGAATTTCAAAAGATCATGGTAGGGCTATTTTTCAATTTTGGGTGAAACCAAGGACCTTCGGAAATTTGGGTGGAGTATTCCTTCAAAAATTTTAACTACCACTTTCCAATTGTTTTCAACATACTCAACTCATTTGTTTTCAACATTTTTAGTTTTTCTTATCTCGTTGTATCTCAAAATCGGAGTGGGTCTCGCCACGAACAAAAGTTTCCGGCGCAAAACGTGCTGCGCCTTTAAGTTACGGTAGTTGCGCAATATCGTCTTTTTTCCACTAATTTCCCTCCTTTTCATCGGGTTTTCAACCGATTTTCGCACTTTTTACGTCAAAAGAGTAAGAAAAGAGTATTCTTCGTGTAAACAATGCGAAAATCGGTTGAAAATGAGGAAAATTAGCGGAAAAAGACGAAAAGCAACTACCGTACCCCGCTTTAAAGGCGCAGCACGTTTCGCGCCAGAAACTTTCATTCGTTGCAACGGTTCAACTATTTTACTGCTCTTTTTCATCATTTTCTTCCTTTAATTTGCCCACAAATACCAAAAATTTTTATGATTTCTGCCAGTTACCACATACTTTTTATTTTCCAAACATTTCTACTTTTTATTGTTTACCCAATTATTTTGTTTTTTTTTATGTTGTACTGCAAGTTCGCAAACCTTTCTACCTATTTTTGTTTCACAAATTGTTTTGTTTTGTTACTCATCAATTTTACTGTTTCCAATAATTTATATCATTTATATCATTCAACTCAAGTTATTCTTCAAGTTTCTGGTTTCATTGTTTTCACTTGCAATTTGAATTTGTTCAATGAATAAAAAAGTTAAAACTACAACTCTGTACGCCGGTGCGACAACTAGACAATTTGGTCAGAAGATCAGCTTATCAGCTATTGATAACGTTCGAAAATGAGGTGTGAGCTATCGAATGATACTAACAACTAGCTTATCAGTCGACTGGTTAGCGCATGTTTCGAACTCCTATCACCGGATAATCGTTATCACCTTCATCAGTTGTGAGTTATCATCAATTTCCTTCCTTTTTTCATCCACCCCATCACATTCCCTCACATTTGGCCTGTCCGTTTCTGCTAAACGCGTTTTGTCCGTCCAGCAGCCTGTGCGTGAAGTAGAGAAGGGGTGTGTGTGCTAACAGAAAGAGACGCAGAGTTTGTAAGTGCGCCCCGACCGGACTGCAAGTTGAGGAGCAGAGAAAAACGGACAGGGTGTGTGAATTAACCCAACAGCGACGGGGAGTGGGGAACGGGAACTTGGCACGGTGCCAGAGAAACGAAAGGGTGGGTGAAGTGACCAGCCATGAAAGAAGGACCAACTAATGGTGGGACTGTATTGAACAACAAGTTTGTTGCATTTATGAAACTGTGATTCACAATTCGTAAATTCGAAAATCGAACGTACAGCACTGGACAGGACCGATCCATTCAAAGCAACAGCAGATTTGATACATGGGTGAAACCGTAGAAAAATTTATGGAAAAGGAATTTTTGGGTGTCAGGGAGGCGAATTTCGGACTTGCAAATGGAGTGTTGTGTCAACCGATCAATAAAAACCTATTTTATTGAGAATTTTGAAAATTTGTTGAAACTGGAACAAAAAATGTGTTTCAACCCGCTTCCATTTGGAAGAACCAGTTCCTGATCACTAATGGTCCTTCCTTTACCCGTTTCAATTGGAGATTCCCTCCTGTCCTAACTTTCTAGCCAAGTGTCTGAAAATTTGACACGGATGGGTCTTTCCAAGGGAAAATTGAGCAATTTTGCCTTGAAACAGCCGAAAAACCGTCGAAAACGCATGAAAAACGTCAATTTTTGGGTCTCGACACGATCGAAAAAGACTCATATTATGATTATCACATTTAAAGGCGGATTCAGAGTAAAAAACAAGTTGTGTTCTAAAAATCACAAAAATTCCCCTCTATCCAAATATGAAATCAGAAAATTTTTTCGAGCTCTCTGGAATTTTTTAAAAATCAGCCAAAATGCGTTTGGGGTTTTTGGGGGCCGTGGCCTAGAAAACTCCATTGCGAAATCGAGGTTTGGGGTTTTGATGCTGTAGAGCGGTATTTCACGAAGAAATTGATGAGATTTGTTGATAAAAGGAACGAACAAGTGAATTACTTGCAAAATGTCACAAAAATACCGATTCGCCGATTTAGAAACCTATCGAAATAGCCATTTGTTGCTTTATTTCGCAATATGTGTTTTTTGTGCTAATTATGTTTGTAGTTGATCACAAATCTCCTGGAATTTTTCTTCACGAGATAAAATTTTTGACAAAAACCGTAGTTTCAGGTGACTTTTCGCAAGTTGAGGTCAGTTTTTCGAGAATATCTCGCCAGGAAAAAATTTTCTGAGAAAATGTTCAACTAGAAAGTTGTTCAGGAGACTATTTCCCATCGATTGATACCCTAACCTGACTGCTGAAAAAATCTTTGAAAATTACTGAACTTGTTTTTCGAATTTTTGGTGGTTGAGAAGTGGGGCGGCGTAAGTTCGTGTCGGCGGGATGGATTCAGGGCTTTTCCATACAAATTCCATTCATTCGTACTGTTTCCTCAAGCCGGAACCACATAATTAGCACAAAAAACACATATTGCGAAATAAAGCAACAACTATTTCGATAGGTTTCTAAATCGGCGAATCGGTATTTTTGTGACATTTTGCAAGTAATTCACTTGTTCTCCCTTATTATCAACAAATCTCATCAAAAATTTCGCGAAATACCGCTTTACAGCTTCAAAACCCCAAACCTCGATTTCGCAATGGAGTTTTCTAGGCCACGGCCCCCAAAAACCCCAAACGCATTTTGGCTGATTTTTAAAAAATTCCAGAGAGCTCGAAAAAATTTTCTGATTTCATATTTGGATAGAGGGGAATTTTTGTGATTTTTAGAACACAACTTGCTTTTTACTCTGAATCCGCTTTTAATGTGTGTCTCCAATTCATGAAATACCTGAAACTGAAAAAACCCAAATTCCCAGTTTTTCTATCCCATTTTCAATCAATTCTTCCGAATTCCTCCCCCTTTCTTTTCGAAATTGGCCGTTTCTCGTGTTTCAATTCAGAGCGGAGATATGAATGTTTTGAAAACGTATCCAATGCAGTGTCCGGAGAGTGGTAGTGACTGGTACCGGGGTGGAATTTGAATGGAATTTGAATCGGGAATTTTTCAGAAACACAGTTTCAGAAATGGGTTATTTTGAGGAGGGAGGGGAATGAGACGATGGTTCTGTGACAAATTGATCGGTCTCGCCACGAAAATGGGCTTTACGGCTTCTGGACAAGGTTTTGACACTTTTTCTGATGAAAATGGGTAAAATTAAGTAAATTCTATGATTCCCCATCAATTTTCAGCAGTTTCCACCGATTTTTCGGGAACATGGGGTGTTTTTAGAGAGAATCGCCAAAAATGATGAAAATTACTGGAGTATTAGGTAGAAACTGACTGGAAATCACTTGGAAACAGTGAGAAACAGTAATTTTTCAGGTTTTTCCAAAATTTGTTGAATTTTCATTCGTTGCGAGACCTAAAACCCTCAAAAAAAAATTTTTTCTCAACAATCTATTTATTCTCTTATCAACAGAATCATTTTATCAGTGATTATCACTCCAGTGCATTTCTGACGAATTGCGGCAGGACGAACGCTGCTTTGTGAACTTCCGAGTTGTAAAATCTCAAGTTGAGGGTCTTGATTTGATCGGAAGTGAGGGTACGGGCTGGTGTGGAGACGTCGCGGTTCTGGAAGTGATAAGGGTTGTGATAAGGAGTGATTACAGCGAAAAATGAACTGAACAGTCATGCCGGCTAAAAATCGATAATTTGGAACTGAAAAAAATTTTTGGATTTTTTTTTGAATTTATTTTAAGATATTTGCGAAAGTTTACAGTTTACACAGCAACATTTGTATTTTACTGCATTAGAAAATCGATAATTTGAAACTGAAAAAAAATTTTTTTCTTCTAATTTTTCGATTATTTTTGTTATTTTTTCCATTTTTTAATTTTAACTTCTCTAAAAATCAATAAAACCATGCTCACATCACTCTTTGCACAAATCAAATAACCCATGCTTCCGGACGGATAAGTCGAAACGATCGATTGAGCATAGGCCACTGTTGGGAAGATTTCTCGGTTGAAAGCCACCAAATGAGCGATCAATGGAAGGTGCAGCCAGACGGATTCACCTGAAAAACACGAAAAACCACTAAAAAATCAGGAAAATCATGCAAAATTAGCATTAGAGCGCACTTCACACAACATTTTCCACAATTTTACTACATTTAGGGATTAGATTGATTATCCACACTAAAGTACCTTCTTTGCGCACACAATATATCCCATTAGCCCTGAAGTGTATGTTGGCACACTGCCAACTGCATATTTCGTAACTGGGAACAGGTTTCGGGCGGTTCGGATCACGTTTGAGATTAATTTCAGGTCCAACCAGGGACATTCGCCTAGAATTGATGGGTTTTTTGGGGTTTTCACTAAATTTTGACTCTGGGTGGTTTTTTCTAGCTTCAAAATGGGCAAAATCATGAAGAAAATAGGTTTCCGTGCGAGACCCGAGCGACAAAATGTGTTATGCGCCTTTAAACATTCAAGATTACGGTAGTTTTTGAATTTGATGTCAATTGATGCAAATTTTGCTTTTTCGAGCTGTTTTTACGAAACTCGTGGGTTTTTTGTATGTTTTTCAGTCTGGTGACGTTATTTTCAAAAATTTTCATCTCAAAAACCAACAAAAACCCTCAAAAACCTTTGAAATTTTGTAAAGTAAACATTTCGCTACGAGACCCGACAAACAAAATCGGCTATGCGCCTTTAAAAACTACAGTAACCACTTTTCGAATTTCTTTCGAAATTCACGGCCTGTAGAATTTAAATCGCGCTTTTTTCGCGCGCTTTAGGAGCGTGTTTCGCTCGAGTGTATGGGCGCGAACGCA
>LR538917.1:9097-42796 GCA_900536315.3 Caenorhabditis becei | reverse complement strand
AAATCGACACCGCCGCCTTATGGTAGTTCATACACTCCGAAAGCGCGCGAAAACTCGCGATTTAAATTTCTACAGGCCGTGAAATTGTTCATTTTTTCTCGGGTTTCCGCCATTTTTGCTCATTTTTCTTCAATTTTTCTCATTTTCTTTGCAATTTTTGTAAGTTTCCATTGATTTTCGCACATTTCCGTCAGTTTTCCGCCATTTTTACCTTGCGACGACAGAATTCCGTCCTCATTGAGCGCATCGCGCAACAATTCGTAGTAGCTCTGTCCGAAAAGCGATTCAGCCGGTCCGACCGGATCGGAACTGTCCGTAATGATAACGTCGAACTCGTTTTTGTGATTTTTCAAAAATTCAAAACCATCTCCGCAGTAGAGGTCGAGTTTCGGGTGGGAGAAGGCGCAGGACATGCCGGGGAGGAATCTAAAAAATTAAAATTGGTTTTTGTCACTGATAAGTTGATAATAATATCCAAACAATTAGAAATAATAAGAATATAAAAATTAATTCAAAAAAAAATTTGTTTTTGAATTTTTTTTTCAAAATTTTCAGTTTTTCCCAATTTTTGTAGTTTTATCACTCTTATCACTCCAAAACCCTCTAATCACTAACTTCTTTGCCACATCGATAACCATTTCATCAATTTCACACATTGTGACCTTCTCCACAGTGTCGTGCTTCAGCACTTCTCTCAGAATTCCACCGTCGCCTCCGCCAATGATAAGGACCTAAAATTTATCAGTTAATCAATTTGAATTGATAAGAAATCAATCGATAGCTTACTCTTTTCGGGTTGGGATGAGCAAAAAGTGGAAGATGAGCCAGCATTTCTTGGTAGGAGAACTCGTCTCTCTCGGTGGCTTGAATAATTCCGTCAAGAACGAGAACGTTACCGTAGGTAGTGCTGGAAATAGGATATTGGAGGGATTTTGGAAAAAACGGGGAAATTCTTTCGAAAATCCAAAAAAAATTCGAAAAAAAATAAATTTTCGGTTCCAAAATTTTCATAAATTTCCTCTGATTTTATGCAAATTCGATGTGTCGTTCACCATTTTTTTTTGCTAAATTTTGATAAATTCTGTGAAAATTAAGTCAAATTTGGTTATTTTCCAAGAAGGTTATCTCACAAAAATCGGGAAATGTTTCAAAATGGAAAAAAAAAATTTAATTTCAGTTTCAAAATTTTCATTAATTTTTATAATTTTTGCCGAATTTGATATAGCTGTTTGGCGTCGAAATTCCAATTTTTGAAAAAATAAATAAATTTCAAATTCAAAATTTGATAAATTCTGTGAAAATTGAGTCAAATTTGAAATTATTCTTGGGAAAAAATTCTCTAAAATTCAAAAAAAAATTCACAAAAATCTAGATTTTTTGAAATTTTTGAAAAAAATTAAAATTCCGGTTCCAACATTTTCATAAATTTTTGACGATTTTTGTAAAATTCAATATGTCGCTTTGACGTGAAGAAAATTGGAAAATTCAAAAATCTTTAAAAAAAACCAAAATTCTTCATAAAATAAAAATTTGAAAAAAAAAAAAAATAAAATTCCAGTTTCAAAATTTTCACAAATTTTTATGATTTTGGTCAAATTTGATAAAAGCAGGATGTCTGAATTTCAAATTTGAAAAAAAAAAAATTTTTATGAAAAAACTCTGTTTTTTTGGAAAAAACCCATTTTTCAAAAAAATTTTTTTTTCAGTTCCAAAATATTTACTTCTAATTTCACAATTCCCAATTCATCAATCGTCCCACGTGAATACATCCCTTCTCTAAATTTCTTCAAATTCGCCCTAGAGCGCACTTTCCACCAACCTCTCAAACACCAATACATCCTGATATTTGCTCTTCTCCTGGAACAAAACCTTCTTGACTTGAAGAGAAAATGCCTGTCCTGGCCAGGCTCCGCCCATTTCTTGACCATCAGATTTCAGTAATTTGGAAGAATCTTCTGGAAAAAAATGATAGAAAATTCAAAAAAAAAATGGAAATTTGAAAATTACCTTCACTTTTTCCATTAATTCTCTCCAAATCATCCGGAGAAAATTCAGTAAACCAACCCTTGTGAAGCTTGTCCATTTTTTGAAAATCCTACTGAAAATCAAGAATAATCAGTGATAAGCCCGAAAAAAGGGAAAAATGGGAAATTTTAGGAGAAAAACGGCGAAAAAAGGGTTTGATGGTGATGTGAATGGCAAATTGGACTGGGTTAGTGATACTATGAAAATGATAAGATTGTGATAGTGGCGGTGATAAGATAGAGCTTGCTAGACGGGGAGAAGAGCAAATTATCAGGAATTGGGTTATGAAATTGGAAAAAAATGCAAGAAATTGGGTGATTTGAAAAAAAAATTGTTCGGTTTCAAAATGTTTTCATATATTTTTTTGGGAATGTTTGTTTATGTTCACCTAAAAACATGAACAGTCTCTAGAAATTATTCAAAATGACAATTCGAAAATTCTAAAAAATTGAGAAAATAGGAAAAAAAAATTAATTGAATTTTTTTCAATTCGTGATTTTGAACTCATATTGCTATTTTTCTAATTTTTTAAAACTTTTCAAAAAATAAGCCTTTCAAATTTAGGAAAAATGAAGGAAAGTCGAAAATTCGAGAAAAAAATTTTTCGGTTTTGAAACATTTTCATATTTTTTTGAAAATGATTTTTTCCGCTGATGAGGTGACTTGTTGGGTTTCCAAAAATTATTCAAAATAAAAATTTCCAAAAAATTTTACAAATTGAAAAAAACACCTTTTTTTCTTAAAAAATTCGGTTCTTTGAATTTATGTTGCCTTTTTTTAACTTGAAAAAAATATTTGAACTAGAAAAAATCAGCAAAAATTTGTAAATTTTTGTTTTTTGAAAAAAAAATTATTTCAAAAAATGTACAAATTTTCTTTCCTTTAATTTTCTATTCACTGATTTGTTTCCGGATGCCGATGCAGAATTATTTTTTTCATTTTTTTACAAAAATTTCAAAAAATTTTGAAACAGATTTTTTTCGAAGTTTCCAAAAAAAATTTCAAAAATTTGAAATTGAATTTTTTTTTTCTAAAAATCAGTTTTTTTTAATTGAAATGGTCATATTTCCGTAAATTTCTATATTTTTTGAAAAATGAAAAAAAAATTAATTCAAAATTTTAAAAAATTCTGAATTTTCAATTTTTCTCAAAAAAATCAGTTTCAAATTATTTTCAAATTTTTAAAAATCAAAAAAAAACATTTTCACGGGAAACAATTTTCTAAAGATTTCAGCAGAAAAAAAATAAAACAAACAACTCCCATATTTCCCCCTCTCTCCAACCCAGCTCAATATCCCTTCCCAATCCATCCCTTCTTCCCCTCCATCTTTTCCCAATATCCTCCAATGCAAGTGTGCTCCACTGCGAAGTCCCCAACGGGCTCCTCACAGCATGTGCAGCAAAGAACACTTTTCCTTCTCCTCGCTATTCCCCATTTTGTCCATGACAAGCGAGAGAGTGTATGGTGGTGAGAGAGTGCGAGAGAAAGAGAGATACGGCAGATGGTTGCGAAGATGCCCGTTGCAACAGGTGACGTCACAAAAGAACGGCCGGGAGGAATGGGAAAAGGAAATTATGTAGGTGTTGAGAAGGTCCGCATTGAGATTTGCGTGGTTTTCTTGGTTTTTGCCATTTTTCCCTGAATTTTGGGGAAAATTTGATGAAAATTGGTTCAAATTTCGATTTGTTTCGGTTTCAAATTTTTTTTAAAATTTTTTTGAAAAAATTAGATAGCAGTTATTTTTTCTGCCGATGACGCTATTTTTCTAGATTTGATTTTGCCATTTTCTTTATGATTTTTAGTGAAAATCTGGTAAAAATTGATTCAAATTCCACATTTTTGAGATTTCCGATTTTTTTCGGCTTCAAAATTGTTTTTTGAATTTTTGCAAAAATTAGTTAGCAGTTTTTTTCCCCCCGAAGATGTTATTTTTCTAGCTTTCCTTTTTGCCATTTTCCCATAATTTTTAGGGAAAATCTGATGAAAATTGGTTGAAATTCTGATTTTTTTGAGAATTTTGATTCTTTTCTCGGTTTCTAAAATTTTCTAAAGTTAGAGAGAGCAGTAAAAAATTGATTCAGGTCTAGGTTTTTTTCTGATTTTTTTTCCAATTTTTTAGTGAAAAACTTATGAAAAACATTTGAATCCGGTTTCATCGTGTCAGTCAGAATTTCAGAAGTTTTATAAAATTTGAAAAAAAGTAAAAACAAAATGATTTCACAAAAATTCAAATTTTTCCAGTTTCAAAAATCCATTATTTTTTAGATTTTTCTGAAAAAAATGCTAATTCCATGGTCATACTAATAAGAGATTTCTATCCGAAAATTGCAAAACTTTTGGTGCTTGAATTTTTTTCAGTTTCAGAATTTTTTGAAAAAATATTTGTTTCAACTTTTTCACTACTATGGCTCCTGTTGTCATACAATTTTTATAATGATTTTTAGTAAAACATTTTTTAGTCAGGAAAAAATGCAAACAAATTTTTTTGCAAGCTTGAAAAATTTTTATCTTTTTCATTGCGAATCCTGAAATTTTTCCTTCCAAAAAAAATTTTTTTTCAATTAAAAAAATTTTCTAAAGCTAGAATCGCAAGTCAAGAACAATTATTCTTTGGAATTTATTAAAATTTCTCTGTATTTTTTTCCACTTTCTAGTATAAGCGAATTTGTGTTGTTTTCCATCTCTTCTCCACTAGACAATTTGCAGTTGTCTAGTCTGCGTTCGGCGTGTGTGGGCCGCTATTTTTAGAACATTACTTTTTTCCTCTGATCCTCTTTTTCTGATTAAATAGGTTTTAGTAATTTTTCTCAGTTTCACAAACTTTGTAAAAAAATTAGTAAATTCAAAAATTTACTAACTATTCGAAGTGAATTCAAAAAAATTGAAATTCTCGAAAAAAAGGGGAAAACATTTTTTTGCGAAAATTTTTTTTCTGTTCCAACCCTCTTTTTTCACTGTCAACCCAATCAAAAAACACTCGGAGTAGCCAATTTCCAGGTTTTTTTTTAAATTCACCTAAACTTTCAACACAAATCATCGCGAAACACGCGTTTGTCCCAATTCCACGTGTCAAATCGCTCCAACTTGGACCCAATTTTTCTATACCTTTTTTTTCTCACTTTTCCCATAAAAATACGTACCCAAAGATCACCCCGATCACTAAATTGTGCTAAAATTTCGCAACATTTCACAAATTTGTGATATTTTCCACCAAGTGGCCATCGATGCGCCAGTGTTCCGTGTTGTTATTTGATCACTAGAGTAGTAAATAGATCTGCTTGTCTTTTGGTCAAATATCACCTATTTTTAGTAAATTCCACAGGAAAATAATTCATTTCCAAATGGAAAATGTGAAAATCAAGCTAAATTTCAAATTTTTTGACGAAAAATCCTCTTTTTTCCCAAAAAAAACCCCTTTTTTTCCAGTAAATCCCCATTTTTTCCCCATTTTCCTCACTATTTCCCTCTTGAAAGTGTCAAACACTCTTATCTGTTGTATTCCCTTCCTCCTCCACAAATCGCATTTCCGCGGCCGCCCGGCCGCCGAATTTTATCGATTTTCGTCCGCTTCTCCTCTATTTTCCAACACGTTCGTCGTGTGATGGTCATGGGAATCATGAGACCGTCTTTGCCAGTTTTTGTTAAAAAATGGATGGTTTCGGGGGGAATTGCTGGATTTTTAGCTGTTTTTGAAGGTTTTTAGTGATTTTTAAAATTTTTTCGAGTAAAATTTGATCAGGAAAGCTGAAAAATAGAATGGAAAAATTTTGGAACCGTATTCAGAAAAAAATCGAAATTTTAAAAAAATACCGTCTTTTTTTTCATCCATTGTATTACCATGATATTGAATTTTTAGCAATCAAATGTTCAAAAAACCTAAATTTGAAACAGAAAAAAATTTTCTAAAAAATCAAAAAAAAAATTTTTTCCGTTTCAAATTTTTCCTAAAATTTCAGACTCTTTTTCCATTCAATGTGTTTTTTGTTTTGTTTTACAAAATTTTGCAATAATATTTTTTCAAAAAAATTTTTTGTTGTTTCAAATTATTTTTAAATTTGGGATTAATTTCATTTTTGTTCAGTAATATTCCGATATATTCCGTTTTTTCCCTATTTTCTCTCTATTTTTTTTTAATTCCTTTTCTTTCCAGACCCTCTTTCTCTATTGCTCCTAGAGCCCTCTGCTACCCCAATCACCAATAAAAATGGGAGTCCCACGCAAGGAAAATGCGGATCTTCGGCCGATTCGAATCGAAGACACCGATAGATACAATAACTATGCGGAGTAAGTGAAATGTTTGAAAAATTGAGAAAAAATCTGAAAATCGGGAAATCAAAAAAAATTTTATTTTTTTTTCGAAAATATTTTAAAAATCAATGAAGGTCCATTTTTTTCCCAATTTTCCCCTAATTTTCCCCTAATAAGATCCAAAATTTTCCCATTTTTCCAGCTATGACTTGTCCGAAGACGGCGATGACCTCCTGGAACATTCCCGCCGCATCTCCGTCGAGCAGCTCCATCCGATTCGTCCGAGAGCCCTGAAGAAGAAGATTCCGGGAGGAAAATCGTGAGTTTTTTTAAAAATTTTTTAGGAAAATACAGCGAAAAAGCTATTTTCTGCACAAATTTCTGGAAAATCGATAAAAACCTAGAAAATCCCCTGAAAATTTGGCAAAAATATTTTAAATCCAGGAAAATCGACATTTTCTCTTTTTTTTCTACAAATTTTCACATTTCTATAAGTTTTCCCAATTTCTATATTAAAAATCCTGATTTTTTGCAGTTTCCGCCGCTACCACGACGACATTGACACTGATGGAATCAACGTCAAGAGAAACATGGGTTCGAGAAAGTGGCGACGTGTGGAGCATGGTGAGAATCAGAAAAAAAGAGGAAAATCAAAAAAAATTGTTTTATGAATTTTCTAATTTTTTTTCCTCAAAATTTCCCGAAAAAACTACAAAGTTTTCATATTTAAAAAAAAATGAAAAAAAATTTTAAATTAATTTTTCAAAAAAATTTTTTTTTGGAAAAATACAGAAAAAATTTGAAATTAAAGTTTTGCTTTTTCAAAAAAATAATTTAAAATTTAAAATTGAGAAAAAAAAGTTTTTTTGAAAATTCAATTTTTTAAAAATGTTTCCCTATTTTTCCCCCAAAGTCACCTAATTTTTCTTATTTTCACTCAAATTCTCCAAATTTGCCCCATTTCCAGCCCGTATCATGCTCACATTCACCGATTTGGAGGACATTTGCGAGGACGGATCCGACATCTTCACCCCGCCAACCACCGCCTTTGATAAGCTGTTCTCGGATCGGGAAAATATGAAAGTAGGTTGATTTACACGGAAAATCACTGAAAAATGCCAGAAAACGGCCCAAATTCATCAATTTCCACATTTTTCCTGCTAAAACGCTAAAATCCGCAGATCTGGAACGAGTTCTGCGCCAAGGACGAAGTGGACCAGCGTCGGATTCTCAACGGAACCCTGAAATTGTCGGAGACGCCGACGACGTCTTCTGGAGCCGGAGCCGTGGCGATGAGTGTCGGAGGACGCTCCCCGACGAAGAAGGCCGGAAGACGTGGGTGAAAATGGGGAAATCAGGCAATTTTGGGTGTAAAGATAGATTTGTGGTCAATTTTTATGTAAAAACGGGAAATTGATCTTAAAATTGATTTAAAAAAATGAGCCAAAACTGTGATTCTGATTCACTGAAAACTGGAAATTTGGCGAATTCCCAAGAAAAATAATCAATTTACCGGCTTTTCCCAGTAAAAACGAGGATTTTTTGCCATTTTCTGGAGAAAATACGCGGAAAAGCAGCAAAAATGCGATTTTTATGCGAAAATCAGCCAGAAATCCCGGGAAAATGGAAAAATCTGTGAAAATATCTTATTTTCCAGGTGCTTCTCCGTATTCTGGAGCTGCCTGCTTCGATCGTATCGATCTGAAGAGCCGTGTGGCGCTGATGGGCAAGAAGGTCAATTGGGTGAGTCATTCAGCATGGGAAACCGGAAAATTTGGTGTTTTGGAGCATTTAGACCAATTTTCCATAAAATCTGACCATTTTTAGACCTGGAACATGGAAAATTAGACGTTTTGGAGCATTTAGCCCAATTTTCAATGCAAATTGACCTTTTCCAGGCCTTCATCGACTTCCTGGAGCGAGAACTTCGCAATGTGTTCCGTATCGACCATCGGAATCAACAGGACACCGACGCCGTCTTTATCGGACACTATCCTGCGTCGACGGATCGTCTTTTGGCCCATATTGTGGCTCAGTGGCTCGGATTGAGCTCGCAAAGTGGGTATTTTGAAAGAAAATGATGAAAATGGGTCTTGAAGGGAAAATAATGCGCTCAAAATTGTTTCTGTTTCGCTAAACCAGTTTTTTCGGGGAAATTCTAGAAAAAGCAATCGGAAAATCGAGTTTTTGCACATTTTTCAACCCAAAAACCCGGAAAATTGACCTAATTCCCCCATTTTCCAGGCATCACGGACCCGTCGACCAAGGAAAGGATCACTGAGATCCGAAACCGTCGCCCGCTCATCCCACCCCAGACCACACTCATCGACCACGTGGAATCGAGAGTCCTGAAGAAGGAAATCGATTTTATCCCGTTCTCCATGAGAGGTTCTGGAGAGGAGGAAGAGGAAAAGGAAGCGGATTCTACTTTGGATCCGGATACTTGTGGGTTTTTCCGAAAAGTTGAGAAAAAATCAAATCTTTTCATTTTTCAGCTTTCCTTCTCGCCGAGGAGCTCGACGCCCTCAACATCTCTTCTGGATCCTCCGAGCCACGCAGCGATTCTGAAGATTCCTGGGAGAAAATCAACTCGATGCCCCTCTAAAATTTTCTAATAATAACCCCCAGAGAAACCCCAAATTCCCACATTATAACGCATTTTCTTTTTTTCCTGCAATTCTGTCTTTTTTTCGGGCCGGACCCTCTTTCTTTTCCTATTTCCTGTATTTTTTCCACTGGTTTCTCTTTTTTTCTGTTTTTCACTCAAAAATCCCCTTTTTTTCCGCCCAATAAATGCATTTCTCTACGACTTTTTGCGCTCTTTGTACCCTGCACTATGCCCCGTCGGAAACACGTGGCGGCCGTTTGTTTGGAGAGAAATCGAGAGAAAAACTGAGAGAAAATGGCGGAGAAAGTGATAGGCGATTGGAGGCTACAACCTATAGTTGTGATGGGTAGAAAGTACAAGAAAAAATGCAGAAATTAAGGAAAATACATTTTTTTCAGTTTTGTCGATGGTTTTTTGAGTTTTTGGGGTATTTTTTTCTTAAAATGTGTATTTCAACTGGTTTTTTACATTTTTTCAACAAAAATTCACATGTTCACCTGAAAAATCGGCGGAAAACGGTCAAAACTGACCAAAGTTCACAAAATCCGAAAAAATTCATTCAAAAAAACTTGGCGCCAAACTGCAAAAAGACTGCAAATCATACTGTAGTGCGATGGAGCGTCTTTGCATTATTCCGGATTTTTGTCATTTTTTTTTCGAATTTCGTCATTTTTTTTGTTTTTGTGCGATTTTCACCGGTTTTCGAACAGTTTTTGTAAGTTTTTTGTTGAAAAATAAATAATGCAGCTGTAATAAATAAATTTCTGTCAAAATAAATGCAAAACCCACCAAAAATTCAACCTAAAATGCGAAATATCAAAATTTTCGAAATTCCTCTGTTTTTGAGAGATTTTCACAGATTTTGAACTGTTTTTCGTAAGTTTTTTGTTAGAATGAAAGTTTTCAGTATTTCAACTGTCTCGTTTCATCAAAAAACGACCAGAATCACCGGAAATTCAATATAAAAACTCAAAAATCAACATTTTTGGAATTTTATTCGTTTCCAAGCGGTTTTCCCAGTTATTTACATTGAAATTTGTTCAAAATCACTGGAAACTCTTCAAATTCCTCCAAAAATCACCAAAAACCCACCTCCCCCCACTAAAATAATCCCGTAAACAGTAAATATCAAACAATTCCATGATAAAACACGCCGCTATCACAAAAAACCACCCGAACACCACACTTTCCCCATGTTTTTCTCGTTTTTCACATTGTTTTTCGATTTTTCGATCTGACAGCGGTAAAAGAGGCAGGTGCGACCGGAATGCCGTCATTTTACACTTGGAAAAAGAACTTTGTCCGGAAAATCCAACGAAAACACGGAAATTTGCTGGTTATTGGTGGAAAATTTGGAATTTTGACTGTTTCCCATGGAGTACAGGCTACAGTGTAGCCAATGAAGGTTTTATGGTCCTTTTGAGTGGAGATTAGCATCGTGGGGGGCAGAGAAGGTTCTAGATGGTACTATGATCATTGTACCCGTGGAATTGGCCCATTGTGTTTGCTTACGCTGGTTTCTGTGTGGTTTTTGTGGTTTTGCCGATTTTTCGAAGAAAAATCAGATTTTTGGCAAAAATTTGGGACTACTGATTTTTTCAAAGGGTTTTCCACGAATTCTAGAATTTTTCCAATAAAAAATTATCAATTTTTTAAAAAT
This sequence comes from Caenorhabditis becei, assembly GCA_900536315.3. Taxonomy (NCBI): domain Eukaryota; kingdom Metazoa; phylum Nematoda; class Chromadorea; order Rhabditida; family Rhabditidae; genus Caenorhabditis; species Caenorhabditis becei. The sequence goes on along the minus strand of LR538917.1, from coordinate 32,254 downwards.
TAGAAAAAATCCCATTTTTGAATTTTTTTCTGAGATTTTTCGAACAAAAAAATTTTTTTTCGAAATTTGAATTTTTTTCAAATTTTTCCCAACTTTTCCAAAAAAGTTCATAAATCAGTTTTTTCTAGAAATTCGATTTTTTTTCCCAAAATTTTGCAATCATTTTCCGATTTTTTGAAGGAAAAAAATTAATTCCAAAAAAAAATTTTTTTTTGAGATTGGAAAAAATTTATTTTATTTATTTTATCTGTTCTATTCAAAAAGTGAAAAACAAAAAATTTATTTTGCAAAAATAAATTATTTTTAAATTAGAAAAAATTTTTATCCAAATTTTTAAAAAATTCCTCTTTTTCTAAAATTTTATTTTTTGAAATCAATTTTTTTGCAAATTTCAAAACAATTTTTTTATATTTTTTACTCCAATTTTCTACGATTTTCTCTGTTTTTTCCCAATTAATTGCAATTTTTCTCAATCCTCCCCCGAAAACCCGCACATTTCCCGATTCCCTGGGTGTACTTTGTCCCCTCTCTCTCCCCCAATTCTTCCTTCTCATCAGTTCAGAAACCGCCTCTTCGGAACACTACTCTCTCACTGATAACAGACTTCTCCTCGTGATCTCCCAACCATCACAACTCGTTTTCCTTATCACTATATCACAAGAGACACAGACGACAAAGGGAAAGTAAGGCGTGGCATAGCGCACTTTGCACCGACGGCCCGATCCCTTGCGATGACGTGTTGCACCTGTTGTTCTCTTCTTTTTCTCCTCTTCGCAATCTTATTCGTTTTACAATTAGACACACGCGTTGAAGTCTGAAGTTTAGGTGTTCTGGGGAGGTTTTGGGGAGAATTTATGATTTTTTAGGGGAATTGGCCAAATATTGGTGAAAATAGTGCTAGGATGAGAATGTTTCAATATAAAAAAATTTTAACCGATTTTTCGGTTTTTTAGAAACGTAAATAAAGCTTTCCAAAAAATTAAAAGATTTGTGAAAAGTTGAAAAAAAAAATTTCTTACTCTGAAATTTTTTTTCGGGAATTTTCAAAATCGAAAAAAAATTTTTTTTTGAAATTTTTCTGACTTTTTATTTATTTTTCAAATTTTTATTCTTTCATTTCTACGTAAATCTAGGTTAAAAAATGCTTTAAAAAATACAGATGCCAACAAAATAATTTTCTAAATTTTTTGAAAAGCCAAATTTTTGCTAATTTCCAGTATAAATTTTCCAAAAAATTTTATTTTTATTTTTTGTGCGAATGAATGTTCAAAATGGCTGATTTTCTAGAAATTGAGAGCAAAAACATTTGTTTTAATTTTTTCTACATTTTGACCTATTTTCTTATCAAAAACCATCCAGATTAAATTTTTCCCATGAGAAATTGCCTATAAAAAATCGGAATTTTTCAGTTTTCCCATTTTTCCCATTCTCCCAATTTTTCAACGTCTGATTTGTTGATTTTCCGTCTAAGCACTATTCAAATTTGCCTCACGTGCTTCCATGTGTTCGCTTATCAGTGATAATCAGTGAAGAAGCTGGCACGCAGAAATGTGTTACACTCTAATTATAATCGGGTCTCTAGATCACAAATAGTTGTTCTTCTTCGCCGCCAGCGGTCAGAGTACTAAAGTACACTGAACTGATAAGAATCTGTGATAAAAGATCGCCAAGTTCAGGTCTCTTCTGTCATTTTGAAGGCTATACGCCGTCTAGAGGCGTCAAAAGTCACAATGTGTGACTTTTTAGCAATTTCCACGGGGAAATTGCCCTTTTCCACGGTTCTCCCCATTGAAAATGTTGTTTACACGGCTCTCAAGTCGGGCGGCACGGCCGAGTCGGATCTTAGGCCACCGCCGTCTTCCGCGTTGTCTCCGCAGCCATTCCGCACGGCTTTCCGCCGGCTCGTCATCGATTTTCGGGGGTTTTTCGGTTTTTGGAATGTTTTGATAGCCTTAACTGATAAGATCAGCTGATGATGATTATCTTATCAGAGATTTGACCCAGTTTTGTTGAGATTCCCAACGTTTGTTGTGGCAATTGGTGGAAAAAAGCAGAAAACAAAGTTTGTTTTCTTCTTTTCGCCCCTCATTCATCACTCTCTTCCTACTTTTCCTTTCGGCGGATTTTTCCTGCTGTCTGGAATGTTTTTCAGTTTTTTTTTTGACGTTCTTTTGGTTTTTTTCCTGGTCAGACGGGATTTTTTAACATTTTGAGTGTGAAAATGTGAATCTGGTTCTATTAGGAGGGAAGTTTTTGGTTTTTGACCTAAATTGACTGAATTTGAGGGTAAATTTGTAATTTGGGTGTTTTTGAGTGGGAATGGGAGATATTTTGTTTTTTAGAGTTCCTCGTGAATTTTAGAATTTTTTAAAATAAATAATTCTCATTTTTGAAAAATTAGAAAAAAACCCATTTTCCAAATTTTTGTCCGGATTTTTTGGCGCTTTTTTTGAAATTTGGAGAAAAATTAATTTTTTGCAAATTTTCTAATTTTTCTAGAATCTCTAGATTTGTTCAAATAAAAATTCATGGTTTTTGAAAAATTAGAAAAAAAATCTCATTTTCCACAATTCGCCGGATTTTTTCTGCCGATTTTTTTAATTTTGCAAAAAAGTTTATTTTTTGAAATTTTCTAATTTGTCTAGAATGTTCCTGAATTTTTTGAAAATTAAAAAAATATTTCTCAAACTTTTCTAGCTTTTTTCTGATTTTCCCAATTTTTCCAATATAAAATTTATTTTTTTTAATTTTCAAAAAATGTTCACATTTTTACGGTTCTCCTCGTTGATTCCCGTATTTTTTCCTTTTTTAAAAAATTTTTTTCTGTTTTCCTCTCATTTTTCTCTATTTTCTCCCTCGATTTTCCATTTTTTACAGGAACTAAACGGGACACTAACACCCTCAAAAAGTGCCATCAACCCATCATCAATTGCTCAACTAACCACTAAAAAAAGAGGAAAAGAGCCATGGCTGAGGCACGCAGTGCTGCCGCCCTTTCGTTTGCCGGTACGTGGGGAAATTTGAAAAAAATAGCAGAAAATAGAAAAAATGACCGACCAAGAAATTTGGAAAAAAATTCTAGAAATTCAAAAATAATTTTTTTTCTAAATAAAATTTTTGGGGAAAATTTTTTTTAATTGGCTATTTTTTGGTCATTTTTTTGACAATTTTGAGTAGTTTTCAGAGATTTTTCATTTTTTTTTTCTATAAAAAAAATTCCAAAAAAAATTTCTTTCTTTTTCCAGTGACCCACGATGGTGTCTCGGTGAGTTATGACCAGGAGCTGCTCCGCGACATTTGGCACGGAGTCAACCGGTCGTACAAGCGACGAGCTGGCCGATTCAAGAATGATTTCATGAACGGCATGTTCCCGGCCAACTCGTGGACCCTCGGACTCGTCGTTGGAGCCGTCGCTGTGTTCAGTGTGCTCAAACACGACCTCTCGTTCGGGATTTTCCCGTTTATTCAGAATTATATCGTGCATTATGTTTTTGGGTGAGTTTTTTTTCTGGAATTTTTTCAGATTTTTGAACCGAAAAAGGAGAGTCTTGGGATTTTTTGAAGCTTGAAAAATATTTTTTTAAATTTTCAGAAAGCTCCAAAATTTTCTAGAATTTTTCCTGGGGCTCTAGAATTTTTCAGATTCTTGAAAAATTCAATTTTATATTTTGAACCGGAAAATTTGAGTCTTGGAATTTTTTGAGACTTGAAAAATATTTTTAAAAAATTTCAGAAAGCTCTGAGTTTTTCTAGAATTTTTCCTGTGCTTCGAAAAATTTTCCAAACATAAAAAATTAAAAATCAAATTTTCGGACTTTTGAAAATATTTCAAAAAATTCACTAAAAACCATGCAGGAAATTCTCCAATTTTTCCGGAATTTCTTGTGAGTTTTTCCTGACGATCTTGTAATTTTCGCGATTTTTGCAATTCTTCAAAATTAAAAATTCAATCTTTATTTTTTTATATCAATTGTCAAAAATTTATTCCCTCATTTTCCAGCGACGGAATCCTGGGTCAAAGCATCTCGATCGCTGTCGCCGGTGCTCTCCTCTGGCTGATCTTCGTCCAACTGCTCCGTCTCTCCATCAAAACCCTCCTCGAGTACAAGGGCTGGATGTACGAGTCGCCCGGAAAACCTGTCTCAAAACCGACCAAACTCTGGCTCGGCGTGCTGCACATCATCTCGAAGGCCGGTCCGATGCTCCACAGCTTCCAAGGCGCCCTTCCACGTCTTCCGCTTCCGAATCTCGACGATACCGTCAGAAAGCATCTGCTGTCGATGAAACCGATTCTGAACGACGAGGAGTTCCAGGAGTTGGAGTTCCTGAGCGAACGGTTCCGTAAGGGAGTCGGCCGACGTCTTCAGAGATACCTGACGCTGAAATCGTGGTTCTCGACGAACTATGTCACTGACTGGTGGGAGGAGTTTGTCTACATGCGCCAGCGCTCGCCGATCATGATCAACTCGAACTACTACGGATTCGACACCCTCAACGAGCATCCGACACAGAATCAAGCCTCCAGAGCCGCCAACCTCACCTACACGTCTCTCCAGTTCCGCAGAATGGTCGATCGACAGGAAGTTTCGCCGTTTTCGATTTCTCCGAGGACCAAGGTTCCGTTTTGTACGATGCAGTACGAGAGACTGTTCAACACTTGTCGTGTTCCTGGAGAAGAAGTCGATCGATTGTTGCACTGGGATGATGCCAAGCATGTGGCGGTGTACTGTAGAGGTGTCTGGTTCAAGCTGATTGTTCATAATGGAAAGAGGTAGGAATTGGGAGAAAATCCACTCATTTTGATGTATTTCCCGTGAAAATTGCTCTATTCAGCTGTTTTTCCGGACTTTCAGCGGTTTTTCGTGGGAAATTGGTCAAAATTGGCCAAAACTGGCCACTTTGGTCATTTTTCTGAAGTTTCTGTTCAATTTTCACGGGATTCAGCCACTTTTGCTCAATTTTGCTCAATTTCGGCCAAGTTTGTCAATTTTCGTGGAAAATTCACTAAATACGGGCGTTTGACCCATTTTCCAGTGTTTTCCATGAATTTCGATGATTTAGCCGGTTATTTGTGGAAATTCGCTGATTACCATAGAGATTTCGCGAAAAATGGTCTATTTGGTTGTTTTTCAGCTATTCTAGTCGAATTTCGATGGAATTGAGCCAATTAGCTTATTTTTGAAGTAGAAACAGCGGCTCTCGGCTACTTTCAGCAAAAATTTATCATTTCTGATGTTTTTCTGCCTAACCCTATTATTGCCGTCCCGCGGCGAGTCACCTGATGGGTCTCGCCACGAAAATGAATTCTGGCTGTAATACGGCTTCTGGACAAGGTTTTCTGGCTTTTTCTAATGAAAATGGGTAAATTGACATGATTTCAATGATTTCCAACCAAATTCCAGCAGTTTCCACCAATTTTCAGTACAAAAACATGATTTTTTTAGGATTTTGCCGCTTTTCCCCAAAAACACCTCATTTTCACTAAAAATCGGTGGAAACTTCTGGAATTTGGCTGGAAATAATCGAATTCACCTCATTTCACCCGTTTTCATCAGAAAAAGTAACAAAACCTGGCCCAGAAACCGTATTTCAGCCAGAAAACATTTTCGTGGCGAGACCCATCGGGTGACTCGCCGCGGGACGGCAATAATAGCTATTCCCAACGTTTCCCGCTTTCAAATTCTCTTTTTTCCAGACTTCTCGACGCTTGTGAGCTCCAGGTTCAGTACGACGCCATCTACAACCACGAATTCGAGCCATCCGAGGGAGAGAAGCACTTGGCTTCGCTGACAGCCGGAGAACGTGCCGATTGGGCCAAAACCCGCCGTGCTCACTTCCGAAGCGGTGTCAACAAGACCAGCTTGAACGACATTGAACGTGCCGCTTTCGTTGTGATTCTCGACGACGAGGAGACCCACTACGACCCGGAGGACCCGTCGAAATTGGACCATTGGGCTCACAACTTGCTCCACGGAAAGGCTCATGATCGTTGGTTCGATAAGTCGTTCAATTTGATAATCTCGAAGAACGGGCACGTCGGCATCAACACGGAACACTCTTGGGGAGATGCCGCCGTCATGGCTCATTTCACGGAATGGTCGCTTCTTCAAGTAAGATTTTGGAAACTTTTTCTTAAAAATGAGGAAAAATGGCAGATTTTCGAGAAAACTAGCTCAAAAATGGGGTTTATGGCCTGGATTGAGCAATTTCAACCGATTTCAAGCTAGAATCGGCTATTTTTGACCAATTCCCGTTTCTTTCCGGCCTCGAAGGATGAAAATGAGCTTGAGATTCTGAAAAACAGTGTGACCGCCCTGATTTTAGTCTTGAGCTGTTCCAAACGGAAAATTGAAGCGAAACGGCTGATTTTTGAGAAATTTAGCTCAAGAACGTGAAATTTCAGCAAAAAATGACAGATTTTGAGCTGTTGGGCTCGTTTCTGGGCCACGACGGTCTATTTTGAGCCTAGACATGGCTGGAGTGACCCGAAGCCTGAAAATCAGCCCAACCGTCTGAATTTTGGTCTAGAGCTCGAAACTTGTTCAAAGGCCTGAAAATCCTGACATTTGGTGGGCTGAAAAGCCTGAAATCGGCCTAGACATGGGCTAAATCAGCCTGGAGGCTTGAAATCAGGCTAAAACCGCCAATTTTCAGTCCTTTAGCTCAAAATCTGTCCAATAGTCCAATTGACGTGGCTGAATAAGCCCAAAAGCTCTCAGAAATCCGAACATCTCCACATTTTGCAGGACATCGTCTTCATCGGCTACGACGAGAACGGTCGTTGCAAGGGCGAGCCGAAGGAGCTCCTGAAGCCCGAGCGTCTGAAGTGGGACATCCCGGAGCCGGCCCTCGAGCAGATCCGCAAATCGATGTCCGTCGCCAACGCCCTGATCAACGACGTCGAGATGTCGCTTCTGGTGTGGACGGACTACGGAAAGGGATTCGCGAAGAAGCTGAAGGTCTCCCCGGACGCCTTCCTCCAGATGACCCTCCAGTACACGTACTTCAAGAACCAGAACAAGTTCTCCTTGACGTACGAGGCCTCGATGACCCGACTGTTCCGTGAAGGACGTACTGAAACCGTCCGCTCCTGCACCGTCCAGTCGTCTGAATTCGTGCAATCGATGCTCGACGCCTCCAAGTCCCCACAAGACCGTCTCGCCTTGCTCCGAAAGGCCTGCGAGAAGCACCAGGAGCTGTACCGTGATGCGATGTGTGGCCAGGGAGTCGACCGTCACCTTTTCGCGCTCTACGTCATCAAGAGATACCTCGAGGAGGAGTCGCCGTTCTTCGACACCATCTTCCCGCCGACCTACCTGCTCTCGACATCGCAGACTCCGATGAATCAGTGTGAAGCGGATGCGACTGGACTCTCGGATGAAGTCAGATTGCGACTGATCACTGCCGGAGGTGGATTCGGACCTGTGGCCGACAGAGGATACGGTGTCTCGTACATCGTCGCCGGAGAGAACTGCTTGAGCTTCCATATCTCGAGCAAGCGGTCGGCTGATAATACTGTGAGTTGTTTTTTTTTTTTGAAAATCTAGAATAGGGGTTTTGGAAAGTGCGCTCTAGTGATAATCAGTAATAAATATATTTTTTCCTGAAATATTTTGAAAATAAAAAAAAATTTATAAACAAATTGACGGAAAATTGGGAATTTTTCTGGATTCTTTGAAAATATTTTTTTGCAATTTTTTGTCAATTTTTAAATTTCGATCTTCAAATTCCCACAAAAAATCAGATTTTTCGAAAATCCAATTTTTTAGAAAAATTGTAACTTTTCAAATTTTGAATTTCAAATTCCCACAAAAAAATTTGCAAAAAGTAAAAAATCCGAAAAATCCCAACTTTGCGAAAAAAAAATTTTTTCACTTTTTCAATCCAAAATTTTTTTTTCAAATTTAGTTCGATTGAGCGCACTTCCACAACCAAAAAATATGTTTTCTCTTTTTTTTCAATTCCTAAAAAAATCAATAAATCCCTCAAATTTCCAGAGCTCCCGTGAATTCCGTGAGGAACTCAAGCGCTCCCTTGCCGACATGAAGAAGCTCGCCGAGGCCATTGAAGCGCCGAAGAAGAAATAAAATACTTGTTCATGTAATAATCCCCTCCCAAATCCCCCGAAAAACTTCTCTGAAAATTCAAAAATTTTATCTGTCTTTATTCGTGTACAATGTCCCTCTATCTTTTTTTCTTTGTCCAATTTTATCCCCGTTTTTCTCGAAATTTCTCTGTATTTTTCGCATTTTCTCTCTTTCTTTCTCTCCCCTCAAAATTCTGACTGGTAACTGATATGATTACAGCAATTTTTCCTATTTTTTGTCCCTTATCACCAAAATCTAGCGCCTTTTATCACACCATTAATCACTCCAGAAAATGATTGTAAATATCACAAAATTTAGAGTTTTTCATGTATTTTTCAGCCTATTTTTGCTCGTTTTTCTTGTATGGATACGATACGAATGCATAATTTTTATGCGGAGATAAAATCATTGTGATGTAAAAAAATGGGGGATTTTAGAGAAATAGGTATTTTTGCCTTGATTTATTAGGAATTTTTTGAAATTTTTAAAAAATTGTTTTCGCGCCAATTTTTTCCAATTTAGAAAATGAGAATTTGTGTGAGAAGCCTCCAGAACCTCATAAATTTCCATAATTTGGAAAAATGGCCAATTGGAATGGTTGAGACGATGAAACAGTGTTGTTATGTGAAAAAGTGAGTTTTTTGGGTGGGGGTGGAAGTGCGCTCTAGGGAGAAAATGGGATTTTTGGGGGAATTGGCAGTGGAGCGCGCTTGCAATGTAGATTTTTGGTGAAATTTGAGAATTTTATGAAAATTGGAAAAAATATGTTTTTGACTTAAATATTTTTTTTCTATTTTTTTAGAAGTTATCAGTAGAGCGCGCTTGTAATTCGAATTTTTGAAAATTTTTTGAAACGTAAAAAATTATAGTTGAAAAAAATGGAAATTGGAAAAAATTTTTTTGTTTTTTATTTTTTCAATTTTTGTGAAGATTATCAATAAAGCGCGCTTGCAATGTTTGCAATGTGGATGTTTCGTAATTTTTTTAATTTTAGGAAAAACAAATTTTTGGATTTTTTTTGAAAATTTAAAAATTGAAATTTTTTTTGAAAATTCAAGTTTTTTTTTCGATTTCTCTAGAGATTTCTAAATTATCAGTAGAGCGCGCTTGGAATCAGTTTCATTTTTTTCAAATCATTTTTCTAGAGATTTCATCACTGAAGCCGAGGAGAAATCACTGTTAGTCGAAGTGGAACCACACATGAAACGGTTGAGATACGAGAAGAGTCATTGGGATGATGTGGGTGGAAATATTGATGAAATTGATGTGTGATAAAGGGAAATGTGAAGAAAAAACAGCGAGATTGGAGAAAAAACTGAAAATTGAAAAAAAAATCCAAAAAAAAAAATCTTTTTTTTTCGTTCTGCCGATGATCAAAAAAATACAGATTCACATTTTCCTCATTTTTTGAAACTTTCGAAATTCAACAATTTGTTGAATACGAAAAAAAAATTCGACAAAAATAGAAAAAAAACAGAAAATTGAAAAACATTTTTTTTTTAGAATTTTTGAAAATTTACTGTTGCATGGTTTCTAATCTCCTGAAATTTCACATTTTTTGCAATATTTCTTCTTTATTCGTAAATAATAAAAATAGAACATTTTTAAGAATCTGCTCAAAATATTTAATTTTCCAAAAATTTCTGTTTCACAATTTCCATATTTTGCCAAATGTTCATGAATTTGCAGTGGACAGTGGCATATTGAAGAAACAAAAAAAAAGCGGATTATCATCTAAAAACTGGAGTTAACCTTCAAAGTTTCAAATTAGCGCGTTAGATACAGTAAGACGTGCATTTTTGAATAAATTTTCGTTTGAAAAATGCAAATTTTACAGTAGTGTTCGCTGCAAGAAAATCGCCGCGCCAATTTCAAATTTTTTAAATGCAAACTCCACTTTTGTGATCCCCCATACAGTAATCCTTAAAGTAACCAATTCGATTTTCAAAAAAAATATATTTCCTACAGTAATCCCTACAGTAACCGGTCATTGAAAAACAGATTTTGGTTTCGAAATCATTAAAAAAAATTGTTGAACGTAAAAAAAAGTTGACTTTTTTCTACAGTAACCCTTCTACAGTACCTTTCGTATTCCCATTTTTCAGGCCATCCACCTGTACCGAGAACGTGAACAACGCAAATGGGCGAAGGAGAATCTGGCAGTGATTTCGAGAATTCGAAGCGAATCTTTTGGTCCGGAAGCCGAACATCTGACTTATGTGCACATTTTGGATCTACATAAAGATGGAGTTATCAAACCGCATATTGACTCGATTAGGGTAAGAAATTGGGGGAAAATAGCTGAAAATAGAGGAAAAAGGGCAAAACCCTAGGAAAATCACTGAAAACGGCTGAAAATGATCTGAAAATGACAAAAAATTGAGAGAAAGTTCAGGAAAGCTTGCAACATTTTGGAAAAAAAGTGAGAAACAGCGAAATTGCTACAAATCCGGCAAATTTCCTGGAAAAGCTGGAAAAATAAGTGATTTTTACGGAAAATGGCTGAAAATGAGTGAAAACAAAGAAAATCTTCGGAAATTTTCAAATTTCCTATAATTTCTGGGTAAAATCAGAGAAAAATGGCAAAAATTGAACAGGATCATCTAGGGGAATTTTTGTAATTTTTTCTAAATGGCTGGAAATCGGCGGAAACTTTGGAAAAGTGTGGGGAATTGAAGAAATTTGATAAGAATTGGTGGGAAGTCTGGGAAAATCGACAAAAAGTGAGATAAATCGGAGAAAACTTGAAAAAAAGGCCAAATATTTGGAGATCGGTAAAATTAAAAAAAAATGAGCCCGACCGTTGGGAAAGCATGGAAAAATAGGGAAATTTTATAGGAATCGGTGAAAAATCCGGCAAAAATCAATGATTTTTAAAAATTCCTGTCCTTTTTATGATTTTTAGTCAATGTTTATATTTTTCCAAGTTTCCTTCTCATGTTCGGATTTTTTAGTACTGCGGCGACGTGATCACTGGTGTTTCTCTGCTCTCCGACGCAATTATGCGTCTACGACACAAGGATCGGAAGGAGGAGTTGGTGATGGATTTGTTGATGCCGAGAAGGAGTTTGTATCGATTAGGGTAAGTTTTTGGAAAAATTTTTTTAAAAAAGTTTGAAGAAAAAAATATTTCCCAAAAAAAAATGAAAAATAGAAAAATATATTTCAAAAACTCAAAAAAAAGTTGGAAAACACAAAAATGACCCAAAACTACCAAAAAAAATTAAACAAAAAAAAATCAATTTTGAGCCTTCCGTTGCGAGACCCATTTTATGATTTTTGCTTCAAAAATTTCAAAAAATTCCCAAAAAAAAATTAGGAAAACAAAAGAAAAACTCAAAAAACAACATCAATTTCAGTATTTTCGTTGCGAGACCCATTTCATGATTTTTCAAATTTCCAAAAAATTTGAAATAGAAAATGATTTTTGAAAATTCCGAAAAATTCAAAAATATTCCCAAACGATTGAGAAAACAAAATCGACTCAAAAAAATTAAAAATTGAAAAAATATAAATTATTTGGTTCTTTCGTTGCGAGACCCATTTTATGATTTTTACAATTATCAGAAAAAATTAAAAAAAATTTTTTTTTTGAAAACAGAAAATCATTTTTTCTTCTAGTTTTCATTCTTCTAAAAATCGCTGCGAGACCCGTTTTCCCCCAAAAATTCCCTTCAATTTCCCAAATTTTTTTCCAGTGGACCCGGCCGTTACGACTTCACGCACGAAGTGCTCGGCGAGTCGGAAAGCGTTTGGAACGGAGAAAAAGTGCCCCGAAACCGTCGGATATCGATTATTTGTCGGGATATTGCGAAGGTTGCAAATCGACAAAACGACGCGGAAATCGAGCTGAAACCGATTCCAGAAGCATGAAATGTTCATTTTTGTTAGGAAATTCAACAGAAAAAACAAAAATCAATAAATAGGATGGGAAGTTGCGCAATAAGAAGATTCACAGATTTACAGTAAAAAATAAATAATTTTCAGTTTTTCAATTTTCCAAAAAGAAGTTCTTGTCGCTATTGAGCTTCCGGTGGCAAGAGAGAGTACTGCAAAAAATCAATAAATCAATAACCCAATTTCAAAAAATTTGAAATTTGAAAAAATACCTGGAAGTCCATGTGTTGAGGCTGCGGGGGAGCCTGAACTGGAGCCGGAGCCTGGTCCAATGCTTGAGCATAGGCTTGGGCCTGGGCCTGGGCTGGAGTTCTACACTTGTACAGCTCACAGAAAATGGCCGGTAGATTGAGAAGGTGAGAGACTTGGCGAAGGAAATCCAGACTGTTGAAGTGCATTTCTTCTGGAAAAGGGGCGGAAAAATTGGTTTGATTTTTTGAAAATTTTTTTTTAAATTTTGGGATTATTTTTTTCGATTATGAAACTGTCTTCCGATCAATTTTTATAATCCCAATCAGTAAAAATTAGATTTTGAAACAGAACAAATTTTTTAAAATTACAAAAAAAGATTTTTTAATTTTTTTTTCAAATTTTGGAGCTTTTTTTTTTAATTAAAAACGTTTTGATTGATGAATGAATGACTAAAATTTAAAAAAAAAAACGATTTTTCAACATTTCGAAACAGGAAAATTCCCAAAAAAAATCTGAAATTTCCAGAAAATTTCCAAAAAATAATTTTTTTTTTTTGATTTTTGTTTTTTTTTTTAATTTGTAGGAATGATATTTGCTGTTGATTAGTTGAACTGATGATTTAAAAAAAAACTCCAAGAAAAATTTGAAACAGAAAAAAAATCTAAAATTTTCAAAAAAAAAAATTCAAAAAAAAATTTTTTTTCTTGATTTTTGGGTTTTTCAAATTTTTAAAAATTACTATAATGATTCAAGAATCTATTTAATAAGATAAAATTTAAAAATCAAAAAATTAAGAAAATTTCGAAACAAGAAAAAAAATCTAAAATTTTCAAAAAAAAATTGAAATTTTTTTTTTCGATTTCCGGCTTTTTTTCAAATGTAAAAATTTTCTTCGATTTTTGATTAGCTGAACTGATAAAATAAAAAATTGAGAGAAATTTGAAACAAAAAATTTGAATTTTCAAAAAAAAAAATTAATTTTCAATTTTTTCTAAAATTTGTTTTTTCTGTTTTTTGCAATATCCCACTCACCAATAGCCTCCAACTGATCCATCATATCATTCAAAGTCTCCATAATCTCCCATCCCTTCTGACGATTCTTCCGGAACTTGTGATCAAGTACACTCTGGTAAAATTCGTGAAGTTCATCGACTTTCGGTCCACATTCCACACGTCCACGGGCCTTTCTCGGTCTTTTAGTGATAACGATACAGATAAAAATTCCAATTTCTCCATCAGTAAGTGCCAATTTGGAGAGGTTCTGTGTGAAATTGAGCATGGCATCTACAAGTGATCCGTAGAGAATCTGAAGGTCCGAGAAGTCGATAAGCTGGCCGTCCGGGAGCAAAAGGCCATTTTCCGAGAGCCCGCGAGATGTCCGGAGCAGGAAAATGGCAAATGAGTGATTGCAGAGCAGGAATGCCCGCTCGTCGGCTGAAACTTCCTCGCAGAAACGGGGAACTGTCCGGAGGAATTCGATGGTTCGAGTGTGTTCGACATTTAGGATTGCAGCGTACTGCTGCCAGAAGTTTAGGCGTCGAGTGAGCGCAGTGGCCTGGAAAATTATTGATTTTTTTGAAAATCATGAAAATGGTTTTCTGAAAATAACAATGAAATTATTGATTTTTGAAAAGAAAATGGTCCCGAATTTCAAAAGATCATGAAACTGAAAAAGTAAACTACCACTCGCATTCAAAATTTCCAAATTGGCGCGCACAATATCTCGCAGCGAAAACTACAGTGTAAGATGTGAATTTTTCAGAGTTTTTGGGCTCAGAAAATGCGAAAAAAGCGATAATTCATTCAAAAACACTGAAAACTGAACGTCTTACTGTAGTTTTTGCTGCGAGATATCGTTCGCGCCAATTTGAAATTTCGAATGTGGGCGGCAGTTTTCAAATGCAACTTTTTATGTAAAAAGTTAAATTTTAAAAAATGCCATGAAATTATTCCACTAAAAAGTAAAATTTTTATCTTCAAATTATTTGTTTGATTTCCGCTTGAAACACTGAAAAGGCGCCAAAAAATTCAAGAAAAATGGAAATTCTGAAACGGGAAATGTTCAAAAGAATGATTTTTTTAACCCGTATTTTTCCCTAGTTTTCAGAAAATTCAGTCCCGAAAAATTTATTGTGTTTTTTTTTTTGTAAATTTCAGAATTCAATTGTGATTTCATGAAATCGGATCAAATTTTGAAAAATGCTCTCCAATGTTCCGTCGGATCCTACTGGAATAATCTGCAAAAAAAAAATAGGGATTTTGAAACAGAAAAAAAATTCTATCAACTTAAAAAAAAAAATAAAAACCCCGTATTTTAGACCCCTTTTTTCTGAAAAAAATCTTTTTTCCGTTATTTGATGTCTTGAAATTATAAAAATTACCAACCACCCAACAAAATTTGCTCTCTGAAACAGTGAAAAATTCCAAAATTTTTGAATTTTTCTCAAATTTTTCAATTTTGAGAAAATTTTAAAAAATAGGGAAATTGCCGTTGTACTGTGAAAATCACCAATTTCTCACTAAACCCAGCCGTGGAAACAGCAAAAAATTTAAGTTTCAGAAATGGCGGTATTTTTTAATTTTTTCCACAATTTCAATCTTTCAAAATGTTTTTTTGTTTGAGAATTTCAGGATTCCATTTTTTTCGTTCTCCGATAGGTTTGAAACTGATAAAATCACCAATCACCCAACAAAATTAGCTCTCTGAAACAGAGAAAAATTCCAAATTTTCCAAATTTTGAGAGAATGTTTTTGGGTCGAAAAACAGCCGTTTTACTGTGAAAATCACCAATTTCTCACTAAACCCAGCCCTGGAAACAGCAAATAAAATTTTTTTTTTTTGAAAATTCTAAAAAAAAAAGTTTTTTTAATTGTTTTTTACTTTTTCAAAATTTCCAAAAATTCAAAAACCATTGATTCCTGCAATAAAATTGGCCTATCTAATTTAAAAAATTATTTTATTAAAAAAGAAGGTAAATTTTTGATTTCCCCCAAAAGCATGCAATTTTGAAGAATTTTCAACGTATTTGAAAAAATAAAAATCTTGAATTTAATTTACAGACAATATTTTGAAAACCATCGCTTTAAAGTTCAATTTCTCATATTTCCCATCGTATTTTCCGCCAAAACAGAAGAGCCAACCTTCGGATCATTGACCTCATCGAATTCGAACGGCTCCGAGCTCATATTCCTGATTTTGAGCTCCGTGTGATCACAAAATTTCACATGACTGTTGGAAATGTCATTGGCCACCTGCAAAGAAGATAATTATCACTGATAAGGTCCTTTATCACTAACCTCTTTGTACAGATCCGTTTGTTCTTTTGGCATCGGAGGATTCGGATCGTTCTGTGCTTTGCGGCGAGTGTAGGCTTGGAATCTGTTGCTGGTCGCTGAAAAATAGTTATTTCTTATCAGTTGTTATCACTGATAAAACTCACAATCTTTAATCATTCCGACCTGCAAGCACTTCTGAAGACGACACGCTTGACATTTGTTCCGATTCGCTACGTCGATGACGCATTTCAATGTTCCCTTGACACAGCGCAAGACGCGGTCATTATTTGCGATAGCGTTGCGACGGAAGAAGCCCTGTAAAAGAGGAAAACTTTGGGTTGGGTCTCGCCTTGAAAATGGGAAGAATCGAAAAAAATTAACAGAACATTTTTTTTTGTATTTTTTGCCCATTTTTTCCGGAGTTAAAAAACTTTTTCATAGTTTTTTTCAACTGATGTTTATTTTTAACATCCTTTTTTACTCAAAAAAATTTATTTCAACAAGAAAAAAATTTCCAAGAGAAAATTTGAGGAAAAAAAATTTTTAGCCGATTTTTTTCGTTGTCAAAAAAATTTTTTATCAATTTTCTTCAACTGATGATGTATCTTTGACACTTTTCCTATCTAAAAAAATTTAATTCAGCAAGAAAAAATTTTTCCAAGTCGAAAATCTGGAAAAAATTCAAATGTCAGTTTTCAAAAATTTTTTTTGTTTCACCGATTTTTTAGGTGGTCTAAAAATTTTTTCAAGACTTTTTTCAATTAGTGACTTATTATTGACACTTTTTGCTACTCGAAAAAATTTATTTCATAACGAAAAAAAAATTTTTTAATTTAAATTCCAGAAAAAAAAACAAATGTTAATTTTCGAGAAAAAAAATTTTTCGAATTTTTTAAAAGATTTTTTTGGGATTTTTTTTTGTTGCCAATCAAAATTTTTCATGATTTTTAAACTGATTATTTATTTTTGACATATTTTTCTACCCGAAAAAACTTATGTGAACAAGGAAAAAATTTTTTTCCAAACCAAAATTCAAGGAAAAAGTGAAATGTCAATTTTCAAAAAAAAACTTTTTTTAATTTTTTGTCGATTTTTTTGTTGTCAAAAAAATTTTTTTCATACTTTTTGTTCAACTGCTGATTCATTTTTGACATTTTTTCTACCCAAAAAAATTTATTTCCATTAGAAAAAAAAATTTGCAAGCCAAATTCAGTGCCCCCCCCCCCCAGATTTTCTAATTTTTCAAGGCTTCAGAATTCCACGGCTCCTAGACCCCCAGGGCCCCAGAATTTCCCCAAATCTCTCAGAATTCGCTTACCTTACACCCCTCACACGTGATAACACTATAATGATGTCCAGACGACTGCGCTCCGCAAACTAGGCACGGGGGCTTATCAGTGGCACTGCCTGATGGAGTTTGAGCTGGAAAAATGTTGGGAAATTATGGGAAAAAAACGGATTTGACTTTCGCTGCGAGATTCGAAATTTTGAAATCTCCTGGTGGGTCTCGCCACGAAAATCGGCTTTACGGCTTTTGGACAAGATTTTGACACTTTTTTTTAAATGAAATTGGGTAAAACTAGGTGAATTCAGTCATTTCCAGCAGTTTCCACCAATAATTCGAGGAAATCGGGTGTTTTTGGGAGAAAAGCATCAAAATACCCAGAAATACATGTTTTTGAACTGAAAATTGATGCAAAATGCTGGAATTTGGCTGAAAATGACTGAATTTGTGGATTTTGACTCGTTTTTATCAGAAAAAGTGTCAAAACCTCGCCCAGAAGCCGTGAAACCCATTTTCGTGGCGAGACCCATGACTTTTTTGAATTTTTTCTCTGAAAACTGACCATTTTCCGATGGCGAGATCTGTTGTGGTCGGGCTTTCGATAGAAATGTTGCGATGATTGACAAGTCTTCGGTGAATGGCTTGAATGGAGGAACTTTGTAGTTGTGGTATGTGTATTTGGGAAGTCCGTCTGCAAAAGGGAATTTTGAGGAAAATTAGAAACAAAAACTCAAATTTTAAATAAAAATTCACGAAAATTGGGGTAAATTCTATGGGAATTGGCGATTTTTCGATAATTGCCGTTTTTTTTGTTGAAAAAAAAATCATTGTTTTCGTGTCAAGACCCTTTTCCGATTTTTATCAATTCCTTATCACTAACTATTCTGATATTGCTGTTGTCCATTCCTGTGATACACTGTGCTGTTCGCCAAGGGTGCCGCTGCCATGGGTGCCTGGTAGTTCATTGGCTGTTGGTGTTGTGTGTGCTGCACTTGTTGAACTTGTGGTGGTGGATGTGGATGCATTTCCGATTCGAAGGTCTGTGAAAAATTGATGAATCGATTTTGATATCAGGAACGATAAGGTGAGAAAGGCGCTGATAAAAGAGTAAAGGTGAAACAGTGAAGAACTTTTTTCAAAATTTTAAAATGTTTTTTTTGAAAAATGAGAAAATTCTTGAAAAATTGAGCACTGATCGACAAAATTTGCAATTTTTTATTTGGTTTTTGAAAAAATTTGGTATTTTTTCCCAAAATTTGAAAAATTAAAAAAAAATTATTTTTTACAAGATTAAAAAAAATGTTTCTTGCTGTTTCTGTCAATTGTTATCTTTTAAAAAAATTTTTGATTGCTGATAAGAAGAGCATACATGACAAAAATTGTTTTTTTTTAAATCTTTTTTTTAGAAAAAAAAAATTCAAATTTCGAAAATTTGAGCATGAATGGGTGTTTTTTTTAATTTTTTCAAAAAATTTTTTGCTGTTTCTGTCAATTTTTATCTTTTTTAGAATTTTTATGAATTTACTGTAATCACAACACCGGGAAATTTCAAAATAGTCATTTTCAGGAGAACAAATTTTCACCTATTTTATTTTTTCATAGAAAAAAAATGCAAATTTAAATTTTTTTAAATTTTTTTTTAATTCGAGCAAAAACTAACTATTTTTCAAATTTTTCAAAAAAAATTTTTTTTTTTTCAATTTTTGTGTTTTTCTGCTCTCTCTATTTTTCGCTAAATTGTTTAATTTTTTTTTTCAATTTTTTCCTGAAAAAATATTAAAATTCCAATTCAAATTTTAAAAAATTCGGGCAAAAATCGACTATTTTTCCAATTTTTCAGAAAATGTTTTTTCAAATTTTATTTATTTAGAATTATTCTTAATTTTTCTCTAATTTTTAATGTTAATTCTACTTTTTCCCCGAAAACTCACATAAACCTCCTCCTCCTTTTCAACCACTTCCCACTGCTGCACATTTCTGTGTTCCTGCTCATCCGACACGAATTGAACGTGCGAATTGGCGTCGGGATGGTGATAAGTGTCCGATAGGTCCTGGAGATGGTTCCCGTATGGATCCATCTGAAAATGGATGGAAAATAAGAGGAAATCCGGGAAAAATCACGAAAAATGGAGGAAATCGAGAGAAAACCGGGAAAAATTGGGAAAAATTGAGCGAAATTGTCCAAAAACCATGAAGATCGGTTAATTTTGAGGAAAAATCAGAGAAAATTGTGAATATTCGGTTAAAATTGAGCAAAAACCATGAAATTCGGCCAAAAGTTATGGAAATTGATGAAATTCACGAAATTTGGGTTGAAATTGGTCGAAAACCATGAAAATTGTTCAAAATTAAGGAAAAATCAAAATAAATGACAATTTTTTGCTTTTTTTTATTCAAAAAGTGTAAAAATCGGTTGAAAATGAAGAAAATTAGTGGAAAAAGACGAAATTGAAAAAAAAAAATTGCGCAACTACCGTACCCCCGCTTCAAAGGCGCAGCACGATTTGCGCCGAAAAAAATTTGTCTGTGCTGCGCCTTTAAAGAGGGGTACGGTAGTTAATTTCGTCTTTTTCCACGAATTTCCCCCATTTTCATCGGTTTTTCAACCGATTTTCGCACTTATTACACAATACACACTCTTTTTGAAGTCGAAAATGCGAAAGTCAGTTGAAAAACCGATGAAAATGAGGAAAATTAGTGGAAAAATACGAAATTTAAAAAAAAATTGCGTACCTACCGTACCCCTCTTCAAAGGCGCAGCACGATTTGCGGCGCGCCGGAAACTTGTTTTTTGCGAGACCCGCAACTCCATAAATCTACCGGTAAACTGCGATTTTGTAATACAAATATGGGAGGAAGAGAACAAAAAAGGCGCGTAATGAGCGAAAAGAGGAGTGTGAGCGGGGAGAACAGCTGCTCGGAACCTGGGTTGCGTTGCACGCCGCTCTAATTAGGCTATCGATTTTTTAAATTTTTGAGCGATCCACCTGTGACAGAGTGGTGTTATGTGGGCGAGAGAGGGAGAGAGAGAGTGTGTGGGAGTGAGAGACGCAGACAACGAGAGGGAAAAAATGGTGCAAGAAATGGGAAAATGCATACTGTTAAAAAAAGATTCAAAATTAAATTCAAAAAAAATTTATTGCAAAAAAGGCGAAATCACATCGGAACTATATACATTCTGAAAATCGAACAATTGAGACAGGGATCATCGAAATTTAAATTTCAATCTCGTAATTGATAATTTGAATCAAAATCACTGATCAACCAACTTGACAACAAATCGATTATTCTTATCAAATATCTTAAAAAGGACAAACAAGAACATCAGGCACACTATCTCCCAGATGTTCAGCATCTGCTTTTTGGCTTCGGGAAGTCTCAAAAACTTGGAAACCTGGTCCTTGAGGCATTTTTTGTGCTGATTTGCCATAAGTTCTTCTCGAGTGTATTGCTGAAATGCCATTTTATCGTTGTATATCGAAATCGGAGTGGGCGCAAACCGTGCTGCGCCTTTAAAGAAGGGTACGGTAGTTGTTTTTCGTCTTTTTCCCCTTATTTTCCTACTTTTTTTATCGGGTTTTCATCCGATTTTCACACTGTTTACGTCAGAAAAGCACACAGAGGGTATTTTTAAAGTAAAAAGTGAGAAAATCGGTTAAAAAACCGATGAAAATGAGGAAAATGAGTGGAAAAAGAGAAAACTGTCCGGCGCAAATCGTGCTGCGCCTTTAAAGACGGGGGTACGGTAGTTGCGCAATTTTTTATTTCTCATTTTCCACTATTATCGTTGCATCTCAAAGCTGCCGCTAGCATTCAAAATTTCAAATTGGCGCGCACGATATCTCGCAGCGAAAACTACAGTGTGATTGGCATTTTTCAGTGAGTTTTAGGTATTTTGCAGCTTTTCCGACTGTTTCCAACTGAATTATTGCATTTTTCGCTTTTTCCGACAACAATTTACTCAAAAATAACCCAAAAACACTGAAAAATGCACGTCTTACTGTAGTTTTCGCTGCGAGATATCGTACGCGCCAATTCGAGGTTTTGAATTCGAGCGGCAACTTTGAGATGCAACGATAATATTTTTCCTTATTTTCTTCCAATTTAACAATTTTCACCTAAAAAAAAAAGAAAATGTCATTTATTCTCGGTATTATGTCATTTTTCCAGATTTTCCCCAAAAATTGACCAATTTCCACCCAAGTTTCGTAAATTTTATCAATTTCCGTGGTTTTTGGCCAAATTTCACAGTTTTTGCTCAATTTTTACTTCATTTTCTCAATTTCCTGTCTATTTTCCAACAATTCGACCGGTTTTCATCGCTTTTGCTCAATTTTGACCTATATTTCCCGATTTTCCCTCGATTTTCTCCGTTTTCGGGGCTTTTCCTTCATTTGTTAGTTGCAAATCAAGTAATTCCGTCTTTTCCCTCATTTTTATCGATTTTTCAACCGATTTTCGCACTATTCACACGAAAAATTCCCTTTTTGTGCTTTTTGTGACGTAAAAAATGTGAAAATCGGTTGAAAAATCGATAAAAATGAGGAAAATTGGTGGAAAAACTACAGTACCCCGCTTTAAAGGCGCAGCACGTCTTCCTTCCATTCGTGGCGAGACCCATGCAAATGCGATTATAAGCTCTTACCGCAGTTCCTCTCGCCATAATCCTGGCTTCCGTGAAGTCCTTTCCCTTCCAAATGTTCAATTCCAATGCATCGCTGACTCGGATCGTGACACAGAACTTGATGATATTCCCGTCCGTTTCGCAGCATTCAATACTCAAAAGCTTCTCTTTCGCGCATCGGAAGGTTTTTCGAACAAGCTCAAGGACCCGGTTATATTCAACACGGCTCAGAAGTTCGGCTCGGTAGAAAGAGTTGAGGGTGGGTGAGGTGAAGTAGAGGTTCTGGAAGGAATAGAGTAATCTAGGTAAAGGTACAGTAATCTAGGGAGAAGGTACAGTAATCAAGGTGGAAAATTAATTTCTTACCTTAACACACTCATGAAACGTATTCACTGGACACCAGTCTACAGTAACCTGCATTGACTTTTTCCACTCCAATTTGCTGGTATTGATGTGTCTTTCTGGACGATTCCCGTAAATGTACATCTCGCCAGAGGCGCAGGTCTGAAAATTATGAAGGAATGGGGATTGCGGTACCATGGAAAAATCAATAAATTTTTTTTTGAAAACTTTGGATTTACTGTTTCAGGGGTTTTATTTCTAAAAGGTCTCAAATTTTTAAAACAATATCTGAGCAACGAAACGAAACGAAAAATTCAAAATTTCGAAATTGGCGCGCACGATATCTCGCAGCGAAAACTACAGTAAGACTGGTTTCGAATCAATTTTTGTTTAAAAAATGCAAATCTTACTGTAGTTTTCGCTGCGAGATATCATGCGCGCCAATTTGAAATTTCGGATGTGAGCGGCAATTTTGAAATATTCACAAAAAGATAGGTTACGGTATTTCTCTGTCGCTGCGAGACCCATTTCTAAAAAATTTAAAAAATCGCAAAAATTCAGGAATCAGTCTAGATTTTAGTTTTTATCATTTTTCATCTGTTTCAAGTTTTTTTTCCAATTCAAGAAATTTTATATTTTATAAGAAACACTTCCTCACCTTCAACGTGTCCATCACCCCTTTCACCATCAAATGTGGAGTTTCCACTCTCACCTTACAATTGAAAATTCCGGCCTTCACCGGGAAAAAATACCGGCATGTCTCGAGAATTTGCAAATTATTGATTACAGTCCCCGGACGACCGAAAAAGTATTTTCTGAAGTTTTCACTCCATTCCCTGATATTTTCTCTTGGGACATAATAGATTTTGTCGAATTTCGGCGTCAAATTGATTATCCTGGCGTCTGCGTAGATAACTGCCAGTTTTATGGAATTTAGGCTGATTATGTAGATCGCCTGACGGTTTGGGTTCTCAATTGACACTTTTTCGAAGTGGAATGGGATTAATTTTGAGATTTTTCGAATTGATTGGACTGATTTGATGAGCTGCTTTCTGGAAAAAAAATATTTTCAAAATACTGTTGACAAAAAATTATTTTTTTTTAACTTCGAAAATCTAAAACAAATTTTCTGAAAATGTACTTTTTTTTTAAATTGAAAAAAAAAATTTGTTTCCAAATTTTGAAAATTTTTTTTAAAAATTCGGATATTATCGTTGCAACTCAAAAGTTCATCGGGTAGATTTACGGAGTTGCGGGTCTCGCCACTCGCGAAAGCAAAACGTGCTGCGCCTTTAAAGTACGGTAGTTGCGCAATTTGTCTTTTTCCTCATTTTCCTCGGGTTTTTAACCGATTTTCGCTATTTTTACATTAAAAAAAGCACAAAAAGAGTATTTTTTGTGTAAAAAATGCGAAAATCGGTTGAAAACCCGAGGAAAATGAGGAAAAATAGTGG
>LR538911.1:70333-87374 GCA_900536315.3 Caenorhabditis becei | reverse complement strand
TCTCCCCGACCTTAACAGTAATCATCTTATCACTCAACCACCTAGAGAAGAGCCTCCTCGGCACAACACAGCTGGCCTGATAGCCCCTCCGCTCTTCCCGACCTTATCAGTCAACCACCTTATCATCATACCTTATCTGTCTCCAGGCTCCCCGAATCCGACGTTTTGCAGTTGCAGTGTGTGGCGGTGGGCAGTGGTTCGTCGAAGGTCTGCAATGAGAAGATTCTAGAATACCTAGAGGACTCGTTTGCTAAACATCTGACAAAAGAAGAGCGAGTAAGACACGAAAAACGGAGAGATTAGTGAAAAAAATAATGAAAATTCATGAAAAACACGGGGTGTTTTTCCCGACATTTTTAGCATTCGCGCTCCATTGCGAACGACAATGCGGGTTAAATTACGCGAGATGTACCGGACTAAAAAGTACCGAAGTCCAGAATAATGTTTTATTAGGACCTTCGGAACATATTTTTTCTTCGAAATCCATTAGGCCTTCCGAAACAGCCGTCAAAAAATTATTTTAGGTAAAAAATTTTTGGCGGGAAATTCAAACAGGGTCGGAAAAAAAACCCCGTGAAAAATCGAGAAATTCTCTCGAAAAGCGAGAAAAGAATGCAGAAATGATGACGAATGACGATGATGATGACACACGGGCGGTCGCATCCTTCCTTTTCGCGCGTTGAAGTGTTTTCGTGGGCTGCAAGGAGGTCAAAACGTTTGTTTTCAACTGGAACACTTGCAAGCGAGAGAGCAGCCGCCGCCAGCGAGACGCAGACGGCGAGAGTGTTGCAATCGCGCCCTGTTGCGAACGACGGGCGGGGCGCCAAATTTGAACGTTAAAATCTCATTTTTTTATTCAATTTTGGCCGAGTTTTCTCGTTTTTGCTTGTTTTTCGTGTTGTTTTCTTTAGAAATTTATCAATTATGTCATTCTCCTTCAATTCATCACCGAAATACCGAAAAAAAAACAAAAAATTGTCAATCAGCAACGCAATTTGCGTGATTTTGAGACTTTTTCTCATAAAAACAGGTAAAATTAGGTAAATTCCATTACTTCCAATCAATTTCCAACACTTTTCACCTATTTCCAGTGAAAAAATATGCGTTTTTAGGTATTTACTCAAAAACACATAGTTTTCTCGAAAAATCCAAGAAAACTGCTGACATTTGGTTGGAAATTACTCGTTTTCCACAGAAAATGTGGAAAAGCAGGTGTTTTTGGGAAAATTTAACAAGGGAACTCCGAATACTCGCAGCTTGAGAGTTCGCTATAAATTTGTGAACAGATAGAATCGGCGTCACTGATTACGAAAATCATAGTGGTTTTCTGCGCAAATGCCTAGTTTCTGAATTCTGACGTCTTCAAGTTTGTGTGGTGGTTTCCGAAAATTTCAATTGGATTTCGAGATTTCCAGGCGTCGCCGCCCTCTCTCTCTTGTCACTGGCCCTGCGCGGTGCTTATCGGCAGTCACCGGTGGCGCAGTGGTTGTGTGTTCGGACGGTACGCTATTGCTATTGTGGGTTCGTTTCCTTTTTCTCGAAACTTTTTTGCCAGACTCCCTCGTGCAAAACTGTTTCCCAATTCCAAAAAATATCATTTTTTCGAAACATTTGGTTCATCTTTTGGTTCGAATAGCTGGCAAACTTGCTATTTCGAATTATGTACAGTAGAATAGCTTTCTAGGCGGTCAGAAATAGAAGGCATGAAAAATACAGAGACTCGGATCAAAAAATGAATCTAAAGTTTCGAAATAGTGATATTTTTTGGAATTGGGAAACAGTTTTGCACGAGGGAGTCTGGCAAAAAAGTTTCGAGAAAAAGGAAACGAACCCACAATAGCAATAGTGTACCGTCCAAACACACAACCACTGCGCCACCGGTGATTGCCAGGCGATGCCATGCGGGGCCAGTGACAAGAGAGAGAGGGCGGCGACGCCTGGAAATCTCGAAATCCAATTGAAATTTTCGGAAACCACCACACAAACTTGAAGACGTCAGAATTCAGAAACTAGGCATTTGCGCAGAAAACCACTATGATTTTCGTAATCAGCGACGCCGATTCTATCTGTTCACAAATTTATAGCGAATTCTCAAGCTGCGAGTATTCGGAGTTCCCTTGTAAAAAAAAATGAAGACAACGACACTCCAAAATTCCGGGGTGCCTTGTTTAGCAGAACTGCTGCAGAAGATACCGGAAAACAGCATTTTTAAAACATTTTTCAGTGGATTTCACTCAATTTTCCGAAAAAAGATGTTATCTTGGGGTACAATCTCAAAAAAACTGACTTTTCGGAAATCTTCCAGAATTTACTGTTTCGATGAAACATTTTTTTTTTCAAAATTTTTTTCTCTGAATTGATGATTAAAAGATTTCCTGTTCCAGAACCACAATTACAGATCTTTTTATCAAACTTTATCGATTATCGGTTAAGACTTTCAAGAACTCAAATGAACCGTCACTACAGTAACCGACTTTCTTCTCTTGCTCGGGAATATGGCGTCTCGGAGCTGATTGTTGGTGGCTATCATTACGATGGCGGATCTGGAAATTGATAAGAGACTTGAAGGAACTACAGTAACCCTGGACTCACCCAATTGTAAAAGTGTCAAAAGCCAGAGATTGAGCGATATAGAGAGTGTAACCTGTACGACAGGGGAGGCAGAATGCGAAGAGGAGCTGGAAAATGGGGGATTCAGTTTCAAAGGGGATTTTTGTGATGGGACAGGGGAAAGGAATTGATCGGTCTCTAATCGAATAATTTTCTAAATTTGAAAAAGTTTCACTGGTTTGGGGCAAAATAAAAGAAAAAAAAAGAAAATTTGACAAATTTATGTTTCAAATAGGTTTTTTGTGATGGAGAAATAGTAGTGGAATTGATTAAAATCAGAACATTTTAGCTTGTTCTTCAAAAATACTTTTTTTTTGAAAATTTATAGAAAATAGATAAAATTGCTTTTTTCCTGTTTCAGATTGGATTTTTCAAATGAACAGTTGAAGACTTAGTGTTAACTCTCACTAGCACATCTGGAAATGACTCGAGACCTAGTTCATTCAAAAGAGAATTGCCGATTTCCTATAGTGAACTAGGCTTAGATTCCGCCAAAAAGCCCTCATTTTGGCTCACGGAGCCCTTTTCTGTCTTCTTCTAAACAAGGAACCCCGGAATTTCGGAGTGTCGTTGGAGAAACAGTGACGGATTTTTTGAATTCCCGCCAATTTGATTCGCTCTGGGCACTGTGCCAAAAGCGCTCAAAAAGGTCCGACTTCTCTCTCAAAACAATTGTCTCTCTTCGCAGGTTACGGTAAGCAACACCGAATGTCACATGTGAACTTTTTCGAAATTCCAACTATAGTCTAGTAGAGCGCGTTTGCATTATGTACGCTGGGAGCCATCAAAGTAGCCAAAAAGTACTAATTTCTACTGGATTTTACAATTTTTAGTGCTAATTGGGCACTTTGTTGGCTCCGTGAGCCAAAATAAGCCCTTCTTGGCAAAATCTGAGCCCAGTTCACTATAGGAAGTCGATGATTCTTTTTTGAATGGACTAGATCCCGAGTCTTGTAATTTTGAACCCACCTGTGTCACAGCAACCAACAAAAAAGTGATGGAAATCCCAAAAGACGCTTGACAAAGTGACTTTTCGATTGATTTTATCCGATCTGGGATTGAGAACAGCTTGTAGAGAGTGATGGAAGTGCAGAAAATGGTGAAGAATAGGGCGGTGAGGATGTAGATGGATTGGAATAAGGAGAGGGCGGCCTGGAAAACATGATTTTCCGCTGAAAATCAGTGGGAATTGCTGGTTTTTATCAGAAAAAGTGACTAAATCTTGTCCAGAAGCTGTATTTCAGCTGGAAACCATTTTCGTGATTTTCGTGGCGAGACCCGATAGCTAAAAATAGCTTGTGAAGCTAATTTTTGATTTATGAATTCATCGAAACCGATTTTTTCAAAGTTGGGTCTCGCCACGATTACGTGTAACCAATACTCACTGATTTTTCCAAATTTGAGTCAAGTTTCTGTTTTTTCGGTGGAACTGTGAAAAAAACCAGGTGAAAATGGAAAAAAGGAGCCTTACCTGGAAGCCGTATTCTAGCCGGAAAACCTTTTTAGCTTGTGAGGCTAATTTTGGAACAATCAGCAAAATTCTGTTGTAATTGTGAAAAGTAAGTTCGAGATAAGTTCAAGAATCTTGAGATTAGAAAAATCTCTCACGAACAGAATTTGAACATTCAGTGAAACCGAGTTTGAAATTTGGGTCTCGCCACGATTAACCAACACATACTGATTTTTCCGGTGTTGAGTCAAATTTTTGTTTTTTCGGTGTAACTGTGAAAAAATCCAGGTGAAAAAGGGAAAAAGAGGGTCTTGCCTGGAAGCCGTATTGCGAGACCCGAGACCAAACAATCATTGTAAAGCCTATTTTGGAGCAGTAGTCATTATTTTCATCGGAGAAAATTGGTTCGGCGGGTATAGAACGAACGATTATAGCTCGACGGAAAATAATTTGCACATTCATTGAAACCGATTATCAAAGTTACTGATTTTTCCGATTTTGAGTAAAGTTTTTGTTTTTTCGGTGAAAAAGGGGAAATTTGGCAAAAAACCAGGTCTAAAGTTAAATTTCGATTTATTCAAAAGACCTAGAGAACAGCTCTGTCAAAGAATACATCATTTTCTAAAAACGCCACAAATTTTCAAAAAATTTTCGGGAAACAGTGATTTTTCCATTTTCTTTTTGTAGCTCCTGTGTCAAGCGCCAATTTGAAATTTTGAATGTTTCATAATTCACCGTTTCAAAATTTCATTTTTTTTCGCTTTTTTCTCAAAAAAGTTGATGACATCAAGTTTACTTTGGGATTTTCCAAAAATTCATTATTTTCTTTAACTTTTCCTCTTCAAAATCACCTTATCATCTGAGCAGTGGATTCGCAGTATAAATTGCTCAAAAATGCTTAGTCCGCAAACACAAAAATTGACGCAAAGTCGCGTCTCCGCAGTGAGGAAAAAGCTCCGCCCCTCGATTTTCGGCAATTTTGGCACGCTGCCAAGGAAGTTTGTGCGATAGAGCGCGTTTGCTTACTCCGGGAAGCTGTCAACTTCGTAATGATCTCCCGTCTCACCCCATTTCTTTCATCTCCCCCCTGAAACCGTACCCATTGCACCGTCCTTATATAATTCGTAGCGAATCCTCCGTAAAGCGGTTGTCCATAAGTTCTACTGATAAAAATATTCCAAGTGCCACCAATTGGAAGAATCGCGACGAGGATTATAGAGATTGGAGTTAGCTTTTTCCAGATCTGAAAAAAACATAAGAAAAATGAAAAAAAAACTGGGTCTCGAAGAGAAAATATTTAGAAAAACAAAAAAAAACATGTTTCAAATGACCTAGAAATTGATAAACATGTTTGTGACCCAGTACTGAAGTAATTTGAAATGCAGAAAGGAACAGTAAAATTTGGGTCTCGAAGCGAATAGTTGAAAGCATGAAAAAAACATGTTTCAAGTGACCTAGATATTGGGAAACATGTTTTTTTGACTCAATGAAATCTACTCACCAGAGAATCATTATTTTTGTCAAATTTTGAGGAACTACGAGAAAAAATGGGTCTTAAAGCGAAATTTTCAAAAAAACATGTTTCACCTACCCTTGATATCAAAAAAACATGTTTTTGACCCAATATTCTTCTTTTAGCATCGTAAAAATAAAGAAAAATT
The DNA here is from genome assembly GCA_900536315.3 of Caenorhabditis becei. Taxonomy (NCBI): domain Eukaryota; kingdom Metazoa; phylum Nematoda; class Chromadorea; order Rhabditida; family Rhabditidae; genus Caenorhabditis; species Caenorhabditis becei. The sequence goes on along the minus strand of LR538911.1, from coordinate 81,653 downwards.
GAATTTGGGTCTCGTAGCGAAAATGTCAAAAAAAGTTTTGAAAAAAAACATGTTTCAAGTGACCTAGATATTGGGAAACATGTTTTTGAATTAATGAATTCTTCACACAAGAATGTTTTTTTTTTGGTCAAATTTTATGGAATTTGAGGAAAAAATGGGTCTTGACGCGAAATTTTCAAAAATTTGAAATTCGGAAAAATAAAAAAAAAACATGTTTCACCTATTCTTGATCTCAATAGAACATTTTTTAACCTGATTCTCCTGATTTTTCGGTCGTTTCGAGACCCAAACCCCCCAAACTCACATGTACATGTTCAATTGGCATCAACACACATGACATCCGATTCAAAACCATGAAAATTTGAGCGACTGATTTGGCGAATCTTGAGTGATGGGCGATTTGATAATGAGCCTTCATTATCAATGATGGCTCATAGAAGAATGGTCCAACTATGGGACAAAGTGGGGAAATGTAGGAGAAGAAACGGTTGAAGAGAAGGTCCGTTAGGATTAGGGAGATGCTCTGGAAAACACAGCTAGTCGAGCTAATATTGAAGATTTTTGAAAAAGTTCAGAGGGAAATGGGAGATTTGGAACAGTAAATTAAAAAAAATTAGTAGGCACGGGCTCCCAGGACAAACGTAATGCAAACGCGCTCTGCTAGACTGAAGTTGGAAATTGAAAAAGTTGACATTCGGTGTTGCTTACCGTAACCTGCGGAGAGAGACAATGGTCCTTGTAAATGATTGGTGAAAATTATGAGGGAACAAATCAGTAAGTTTTTCAATTTTCGCCGCTACAGTAATCTATACTTATCGCGATTCAATGAATATCTAAAGATTCCGTTTACTGTTACAAGAAAATTGTGAAACTGAAGTCCACAAAAGTTTTACATTACTAGCATTGCATATGGAAACTGCCGCTCACATTCAAAAATTCAAATTGGCGCGCACGATATCTCGCAGCGAAAACTACAGTAAGACGTGCATTTTTTTAGTGTTTTTGAGCTCAGAAAATGCAAAAAATGCAATAATTCATTCAAAAGTTGGCCAAAAATCATATTGAAAAAAAAAATTTCTGTTCCAAAACCTCCATTTTTACTCCAAAAAAGTATAAAAAATCAATTATCATTTTATATATTTATTATTTCCCACTCACCGCCACCGAATCCGTCGCAAAAAGCCGAAAAAACGAGCTGTCCCCGAATTGTTTTCTTCTTTTTCCAAGAACAACTTGAAGAATTCGAAAATGAAGATAACCGCCAATTCCCAGATATCCGAGTGTTCCAATGTATTTGGACACTTCGAAAATGTGATTTACAGTTGGATCACAGGTGAAGGGGATTGAAGAGGTGTTCATTTTATTGTGGAGTTGACCAAAATCGGAAGAATTGAAATTTCTGGAAAATAGTGAGACGAAAAGGTGATTTTGAAGCGGAAAAGTTGGAAAACATAAATTTTTGAAATGATCGAAACATTCCTACGATATGAAATTTTGTGAAAAAAAAGCGAAGAAAAATGGAAAATTTGAAACGGTGAATTATGCATTCAAAATTTTTGAAAGTGGCGCGCACGATATCTCGCAGCGAAAAGTACAGTAATACAAGATTTGCATTTTTCCTAACCAAAATTTCTTCGAAAAATCTTACTGTTTTCGCTGCGAGATATCGTGTTTGAAATTTTGAATGAGACAATAATGGTAAAAGTTCATAATTTTGGAAGAAGAAAGAACAACATTGAAATTTTAGCGAAAATAAGGAACATTTGTGAAAAAGTTGTAACGGAAAATAAGGGAATGTCATCTTTTCAAAGACAAAGAATGATCATTGTATTTTTCAGATTTCCAGTGAAAATAAGGAAGTTGAAACGGGAAGTATATTTAAAATATGCGATTTTGAAATGATGAATATTTTTGCAAAAAATTGGGAAAATTGGTGAAAATTTACCTACAAAGATCGGATTTTTAGTGATAACTTGATAAGGAAAAGAGATATCGAAAAGTGACCAACTGATAAGTTGTAGAGCGGAAAATTTGCTATCGATTGGTTTTTTTACTTGCAAATTTTGAGCAAAAATCGATTTTTTAGGATTTTTTGAAAAATTTTGAAAAAAAAAATTTGAAAATTTTTTTTTTTAAATTTTCCAGACAACCGCAATCTCTTTGATAACGCCAAGGATATTATCAATTTTCATCAAACAGATTGTCATATTACCAATCATCATAACGAAAAACCAAGAAAAAGTGATAAATAAGGAAATTTTGAAACAAAAAAAATGTTATTGTTCCGCTTTTCGCTGCAAGACCCACTTCCAAAAATCACTCCATTACGCAAAAAAAAATGAAATAATAAAAAACTGATCAAATTCCCCCAAGAACCCGTCAAAAACAAGACAAACTTTTGTCAAAAGCTGACAAAATATTTTTCCTTCCGTTATTTTTGTCCAGTCCAAAATGTGTGCTTCACCTTCCGATTCGATCTAATTATACGTTGTGAGGTATGTGTCTGAGTGCTCTGGTTCTTTAGTTTTATTTTGAGGAGAAATGTTGAACTTTACATGGACCCGGTTGGCCAGCTGGCGCCAGAATGATGTAATGTGAGCAAGTGCGCTCTACCGAACTCGCCGCTGGAATTAGTGGTTTTGGGGTCAAAAATGGTCAAAATGGGTCAATTTTAAGCCAATTTGCAAGGTTAGAATGTAGTCAGATCTTTAGAATCCCAGGATTCTGTGATTTTCAGAAGGATTCAGATGAGTCTGGTGTGCTGAAGTGCGAGGATCGTTGAATTCTGACATTTTCATTGGTTTTGAACATTGATTTGTGGTTCTTGGGGTTAATTGCAGGTTTTCCTTCTTTTTGGTTTTGCAAACAGGATTCACCACAGCCCATACGTGTCAAACTGGAAAATCTGAAAATTTCCCGGAGAAATGGGGATTTTGAAACTGGAAATTGGAGATTTTACTGTTTCAGTTGGTTGTTATTGGTTTCAAGGTGATTGGCTATCCAATCGTAGACTCCAACCGATCAAGTTTCCCATTTTCCCATCAACAATCCAATGTTTTTCAAATTTCCCCATTCGCCACTCCCCCACCAGCTCACCCCTAACCGCCGCCTCCTCATGGCACTTGCCGGCAGCGGTGAAGCATGACTGCTTGGCGCAATGGTAGCGCGTTCGACTCCAGATCGAAAGGTTGGGCGTTCGATCCGCTCAGTGGTCAAATGTTTTTGCATGATGAGAGGGGGATGGGGAATGGGTTTTTGATGGAAATTGGAAAGTTTTTGTTAATTTGAACTGTAAAAACAGAATACACTATCACCATCACTGTTTCAAAGTGTTTTGTTATTTTTCGGATGAAACAGGAAAATCAATTGGTCTTTGTTGGACTCGAAATAAATGAACCGGTTATCAGTGAATTACAGTAATCCCAATTTTGAGCGAGAAATTATTTTTCTTTTTCAAAATCTCCACGAATTCCAGTTTTCGGGGAAGGGGGAATTCTAGCAAAATTGAAGATTTTTCTCATTACATTTTTTCAAAGAAACAGAAGTTTGGGGAGAACGACCCAATTGTTTTTCTAGATTCGTCTTTAGTTTGTGAACAATTCGAAACTGTAAAGTTTGTTTTGGATTTCAGAATAAAATATAAAATTCAGTTTCAAATCTCACATTTATTACGTGTCATCTCAAATGAGTAATCTGAGACCAGTAGATATCTTTCAAAGTTAGACCAAAAACCCAATTCCAAGCCTCCTCTCCCCTCAAAACCCATCCCCCATCCCCCTCTCATCATGCAAAAACATTTGACCACTGAGCGGATCGAACGCCCAACCTTTCGATCTGGAGTCGAACGCGCTACCATTGCGCCAAGCAGTCGTGCTTCACTGCGGCCGGCCAATGCCGTTATGAGCACGCGGTGGCGGGGTGCTGGCCGGCAATGAGAGAAAGATGTAAACAATGGAATTTGTGCTCTGAACTCCTAATTCTCATGTTTTGCCCTCAATTTTCGCTCGAAATACACCAAAACATGTGAATTCTGAACCCGATCATTCCTCATTCCTCTTGCGCCGATAATCACCTGCAAATCTAATTTCATGTTGTTTCCTTTTCCGAATTTTCACGTATTTTGGCTCATTTTGGCTCATTTTTTCCCGTTCTCACTGCTTTTTTGGGTAATGGACCTGACAAATTCATCATATTTGCTCCCATTCAAATGCAATGAAACTTATGACTCTACACTGGAAATTTTGAAATATATCGCAACGATTTCCTATTTGGTTCCCGGATTTTTGTTGCATATACTGATTTTGCGATGTATTTTGGTCAAGGAACAGAGGTTTTTTAAGGAAAGCTCGTTTTTTCAAGTTTATGCGGCGGATTCAGTGGCGGTGAGTTGAAAGCTTGGATTTTCCATTGATTTTTGAAAATTTGAGAATTGAAAAAAAATTTTTTTTTTTAATTATTCGATTTTCGTTGCGAGACCTCACCAAAATTGATGTTTGGATTACTGTAATGGGTATAAAAAGTTTTTGAAATCGACATTTTTATGAAACTGGATTTTTGTACTCATACCGGAAGGTAACCAATTGCCGAATCTTGAAAAAGTCAAAAAAATATGGAGTTCATGAAACTGACAATTTCTACTGTTGTATTTGCTAAAAAAGGAGCATTTCAAAAGCGGAAAAACGGAGTGTCGTAGGAAAGTCGAACAGGAAGCTTATCAGTGATAGCTGATAGTCAAACTGAAGCTAGAACGGTCGTGATTAGTGTCATTTGAATTCCCGTGAAGAGCCTAGACACATCCTGTTGTTAGTTACTGATAAGGAGCAATTATAAGGCCAAGAATAGCTTATCAGTGATTTTTTGATTGACAGCAAGCTTTTCCATTTTTTTTTCAAAATTCGTTCCTCACAACATGACTACCATTTTCCTTCACTATATTTTTCCAGAAAAGTGAAAATTTTATAAAAAACCGGGTGAACTGCTAGAAAAAGAGTAGCGTAATAACGGAGTGTCGTAGGAAATCGTAGGAAATAGTAATTTTGAAATAAGAAAAAAAGCGATTAAGAATAGAAACATTCCAAAAATTGAGTAAACAATGAGAAACAGTAAGAAAAAAACAGTAAGAAAAATGAATTTATGGAAAAATTAAAAAAAAATCTAGTCGGTTTCAAAAAGTGCTCATTTCTCAGCTTTTTCACATTTTTTCGCTATTCCACTTCATTTTTCACAATAATCCTGCTGGACATCAAGTTGTCTCTAGAAAAACAGAAATTCCATGAAAAATTCAAAAAATCTCTGAAAATCAAGTATCTGCTAAAAAAAGGGCAGTGTGTACAAACGGAGTGTCGTTGGGAACAGTCAATTTGAAGACATGATTTTGCCGACGCATTGAAAGTAAAAACACTCCAAAATATAGGTGAAAAATGTGAAACAGTGAGAAAAAATCAATCGGTTTCAAAAAAATATCAAAATTTCAATTTTAGGATTTTTTCTCACTGTACGAAACGGGGTCGCTACTTTATCAAAATTTGTCTTTACGATTCTCAAAAAAACCTTCCATGGCCCTCCGTAGGATATCCTGTTATCATTAACTGATAAGGAGCACTCATAAGGCCACTAGGCCAAAATGGAACCTTATCAGTGATAGCTGATAGACACTGTGAAGCTAGAGGGGCGTGATTAGTGTCATTCAAATGCCCGTTTTGAGTCTAGACAGATTCTGTTATCATTCACTGATAAGGACCACTGATAAGGCCGAGAATAGTTTATCAGTGATAGCTGATAGTCAAAACGTGCCAAATTCTCATTTTTGAGCTCATTTTTTCCCATTTTCCGGTTCCAGAGCCTCACAATAATCCTGCTGGACATCTTCTTCGCCCGTCTCTTCCTCTTCATCCCACCATTTTGTCCCATAATTGGCCCCTTTTTCTGGGAACCCTCAATAATCCTAAAAACCTACTATTACCTGAATAATCATGCAAGATTCGCCAAATCCGTTGCTCAAATTTTCATGGTCTTGAATCGAATGTCGTGTGTGTTATGGCCAATGAGTTATGGCCAAGTGGGTTATTGATTTTTTTGAAAAATCGATAATTGTTCCAGATTTGGAAAAAATGCCTGGGTTACTGTATTTTATTGATTTTTTGTCTTCCAATTTTGGGAACCTGGAACATTTTAATCTCAAGAATGAAGGCTTTTTCGTCTTTTGGCGGTTTTGGAATTGGATATAATAAAGCGGTGGAATGGGTGATTAGTTCTTATCACTACTCTTATCACTTATCACTTCAGGCCTCCTTATCACTCTTCCAATTGATCTACGTGTCCATCGCCCTTATAGCTACCGTAATCTGCACTACCGTAACCCTCTACAAGCTGATTTTCCTATCAGACCGTATAAAATCAGTTGAGAAATCACTTTGTATCACTAGTATCTGCATATCAGTGACTTTTCTGTTAGTGGCTGCAACTCAGGTAAGCTACAGTAACCCAAAAGTACAGTAACCCAGATTCAGGTCCATTATGCCCTTTTTCCTCAGACAATCAGAGTTAGTTGGATCTATATCGCTCAATTCTTGGCTTTTGACCTATTAACCGTTGGGTAAGTGGGCGGGGCTTATCAATTCTTATCAGTTGTCACTTCAGATCAGCTGTTATCATGTTCGGGACAAATCAGCAATTGAGAAGTTTGATATTGCCATTGAGGTTTCATAGGATTGATGAAAATCGTGTTTTTCAAATGTCAAGTACTGCGTCGAATTTGGAGAAGTGATAAGGTGATAAGGTGATAGTGATAATGATAATAATGCTGTGAAATTGATAAAAATTGATAAAGAAGCCAAATTTGAAAAATTGTCAATTTTAAGTCCCTGTATCAGAACTTTTTGAAACTGAAACTTCAATTTTCCATTTTTGCACCCAATTTCTCCCATTTTCACACTTCCTTTTTCTTCTTTTATCTTCGGAACCATCTGGAATACGATCCTCGGCTAAAAACGTGTTTTCTCTTCATGACGTGAGACAAATGAACCCGAAATCGGGAAGAAAGATGGAAATCTATGTAGAGACCAAAATAGAAAATTGGGAAGAACGGGAAGAGATTGGTGGACACTGATAAGAAGATGAAGTTGGATTTTATTGGATTTGGGTGATTGTGAAGGTATTGAAGGTTTTGAGGTCTGGATTTGGTAAAGTTTTAGTTTTGGAACGGGAAAAAAGATGTCAAAAGCAATGATGATTTTTTACACGGACCAGATGAATAGTGAGTTTGGAACAGGTAAAAATTTACCAATTTTTGTTTTTTTCTAGAAATGAGCTGATAGTAGAGGTGATAGTCAAACCCGAAAGCGATTTTTAATGATTGGGTCTCACAGCGAAAAGCGAAAAAATCGTTACAGTTTCAAAACTTTTCGAAAAATCCGAAAATTCAAACTTTTCTGATAATTGCTGTCCTACTTGCACTAACTGATCAGAAGTCATAAAAAGAACATGTAAATGAAATATTATCGATAATTTAGTTATTGTGAAATTGATAAGGATTCATGGAAACCGAGAAAAACAGAATCTAAAAAAAACTTCAACATTTTTCAAAAATTCATGAATTTCTCTGTTCCACTGAACCGACAACTAACTTGATAATCTTATGAAATCAATCAATCCTCTGTTGCGTGGTTCCAGAGCATCTTTGCCCTTCTCGCCTTTTAGGCCGTCCAAGATAAAGTTGGATTTCACCGGAATTCATAAGACCTTGATGAAATTGAAGACTTTGAGGTTTAGGTTTGGTAAATTTTCAGTTTTGGAATTGTAAAACAGGTCAATGCAATGATTTTTTCCATGGACCAGATGAATAGTGAGTTTGAAACAGGAAACAATTGAAAAACTATTGTTTTCTCTAGAAGTGAGCTCATAGTTAAGCTGATAGTTAAGCGCATACTCTTTTCCTACACACACTAAGTGCCGTAGAGCTGGAAAAACAAGGTCCTGCTTATGGAATTTCCGTTTTTATGCATTTTCCTTCACACCCACAATATCAATTGCCCGGGAACTTCTGACTCATAAGATTCCCTGTTGCAACAGTGAAGTTTCAATAGACATGAACTGTTCCGACAGTAAGTTGTATTGGTTGGAAACTTCAATACAGTGACCCCATCATGAATATTGAGATATTGGTGCAATGGATATTGAGGTCAGGTAAAGGGCGAGTGGTACTTGGAAGCGACAAATTGATGGGTGGAGGGGGCAATTATTGGGGTCGATGGACCAGATGGGATTGGGACATGGTTGGATGGGAACTGTGCTGGATAAGATGGATTACTGTATCAGAAATTTTCCTCAAATTCCGACCCCATTCTTTTCGAATCGGGGGCCATTTAGTGGGTCGCTATTCAGAGCGGAGAGATATATGTATGTTTTGAAAAAATATCCAATGCAGTGCCGGAGGGTGGTAGTGGCTGGTACCGGGGCAGGAATTTGAATGGAATTTGAATCAGGAATGCTTGGAAAATGGGGGAGATTCTGCAGAATGCCATTTTCGCGACGGGACCCAGGGGGGCAAAACTTCTTCAAGTTCTTTCCGGGATTCCTGGAACAGCTGTGATACCGGTTCGAGTATGTCATTGTTCCACTAATCTTCCTTCCAGTTTACACTAATCCTGATACAGTAACCCAAACATTCCCTTATTCAGCACAGTTCCCATCCAACTCTTCCCCATGTCCCATTAGCCCCCAAGTACCCCATCATTGCCCCCTCCACCCATCGCATTGTCCCTTCCAAGTACCACTTGCCCTTTACCTGACCTCAATATTCATTGCCTCCCCTTCCAAGATGGACTATCCCAATGCAACTACGCTCCATCGCACACCCCACAGGCTCCGCCCCCAACAAATCAGTATAAATAGGCCTGTTTCCAGGGTGATTCTACCATTTTATGCTCTCCGAAGCGAGCTACGGTATTCTATATTTTACTGATGTTTACTGTGTGATTTTTGTTGATTTTTAAGAAAATCAATGTTTCTGTGAGTTTCTCAAAAGATGTTGGCACGAACGTCATCTTATTAGGGCTGCAGAACACTTCATTGATTTCGCCAAGATGGAAAAAGTTCATCTGGAATGATTTGCGATCCGAATTTACTCAAGTGTCCCACAAGATTCACTGAGGCAGTTCCTGAAGTATTTGGGAGACTGCTTGGCATCGATGGGTCACAAACTCTTCCATACGACAGCCTCAAACATTTGTCTACACTCAAAACACGAACCAATCATTTATCTGTTCAGACGGTCAAGAAAATCATTGAGGTAATGAATAATAGGAGATTGTTTAAAAAATGAATACATTCCAGAATGGCTTGGTCAACCCAAACTCCAACAGTGTCACAATCCATTCCTTGGATTATGCAGAAATCGTCGCATTTTTGAAGAAAAGAAAACAGGCTTATCACGCTGCTCTTGCCGCTGCACAGGAAGCTACGGGTCAAGGTCAGAATGCCGAGGATGCTAGGTTCAAATGGAAGCTGACGCAGACGCAGACAGTGTTCTCATTTGCCAAGAAATAAGTTCTGTGAAAGCAATACTCTTTTAAGAAAAGTCCTTATCAGTTATCATTGTTACTCTCTTTTATATTTTCTGACTCGGTAAAACTTGAATATTTATTATTTTCCAGCTTAAAGTTTTCTCAAAAATAAATAAATAATAATATATTCTTTTTCTTCTTTTATCTCCGGAACCATCTGGAATAGAAACCTCGGCTAAAAACGTGTTTTCTCCACATGACGTGAGACAAATGAACTCCGGGAAATCGGGAAGAAAGATGAAGATCTATGTAGAGACCAAAATAGAAAATTGGGAAGAACGGGAAGAGATTGGAGGAAGTGATAAGAAGATAAAGTTGGATTCCATTGGATTTGGGTGACTGTAATGGGATTGAAGATTTTGAGGTCTAGGTTTGGTAAAGTTTCAGTTTTGGAGCAGGAAAAAAAGGCACTCGCAATAATTGTTCATTACACGGACTAGATGAATAGTGAGTTTGGAACAGGTAAAAATTGATCGAGCTGATAGTATAGCTGATAGTCAATTTCTCAATTCTGACCAGTTATTTCTGTAGTTTCACCATAACGTTTACTGAAAGTTGATGAAGGAAACAGTGAAAATGAACTTCTGGAAACAGGAAACAATGTATTGGGTTTTGGGAAACATCTCGGTTTCTAATAATAGTTTTGACATTCGGAAACCTAGATCAACCATTAGTTCGTTTGGTAGAATTTCATTAAAAAAATAGAGCTCAATGGAGCACATTTGTGCTGTTTACCACTGTTTCAAATGGAACATAAGTAAATGATAGTGATTGGGATTACATTGTCATCATCTGTGCGGTGTAATAATCCTCTAATCGTTTATGATTCTTTGAAGCTCCAAAATGGACCACTTTTCCCAAAATGAAAAAAAAAAAATCGAAGATTATACAATAACTTTTTTTGAGTACCCAATTTCCTATCTTCAATTGATACAAATTGTGCGCTTTTTGAAGGGGAATCCAATGGTATCACGAAAAACCCACAAAGTTGAATTTGAAGCGAGTTAGAGTCTTTATAGTGGACAAGGGGTGACAAAAATGTAATCCTGGAGTAAAGGTGCACTTTATGTGACTCGGTGACAAGAAATGCGTCAATCGTATACAAAATTTTTGAAACTTAGGGAAAAAATGAAAATTTTCTCTGTTTCAAATATCAGTTATCAGTTTTACAGAAAAAACTTTCATTAGTTTGATGGTGGGTCTTCAACTAAAAAAAAGGTTTTTCGCAGTTTCATCGAGTTCTCATTACTTTTCCCCTTAAACTCCAGTACTTTTTTTTTACTGCCAGACTTTGTCAAAATCTCTCCCCATTTTATCCAAAATCTTCCGCGTCCAGAACACAAAGATTTCCATCTTGAAACGGCATAGCCCCCTTCCCTCTCTTTTTATCTCCTCCACTAAATCTTCCGATCTGTAGAACTAAATAGACTCCGCCTAGAAGTGGAAACATTTCCAAGATTTTTGAATATAATGAAGTTGAAGGCCAGATTTGAGAAAATTACTATTGTACTGATCAGCTCTACAGTGGTATTTCTGTTGTGGAGGAGTTTTGTGAAGGTGGGTCTAGTGTGGGTCATTGATAAGCTGATAGCTGTTATCTTGACTATCAGTTTGACTATCAGCGTAGTCTAGCTGATAGTCAAGCTGATAGTCAAGCTGATAGTTACGCTGATAGTCTAGATGATAGTCAAACTGATAGTCTAGATGATAGTCAAGCTGATAGTCTAGCTGATAGTCAAGCTGATAGTCAAGCTGAT
>LR538911.1:227-58196 GCA_900536315.3 Caenorhabditis becei | reverse complement strand
GTTGATCACTTACTGATAACTCTTCATCCTGGCCTGATAAGTCATAAGATAGGTGACTGCTGATGAAAAATAAATTTTAGACTAAAAAATAAAATTCCGGAAATTTGAGAAATTATTGGAAAACGTTTATAAAGGATTTTCATTATTGTAAAAAATCAAAAAAAGTCATCTCCTCTCTTGAAAAATTTTTTTAAAAATATTATATCAAAAAATGTGATGAAAACTAGGTTGACACCTTTTTTCATCAATTTTTTTCTACCATTTGCGTCACGAGTTATGCTTTTAAAAAAATACTGTCAAGTACCAAAAATTGCGAGGAAATTAATGGCACAAATAACTTTTTGTTATGGCCAAAAGGAAAAAAGTTAAAAATCGAAAGGTGTTCAGCCACTTTTTAAATTTTGTGTTTCTGGCATCGCCTATGGCCCAGATAATTTTCAAACATGCATATGGACTCGTCTAATACCCCGGCAAAGAGTGCTCGCTCAACGTTAAGTTTGAAGAAAGTTATGATTTTTTGAAGTTTTCACCTATTCGGGATGACCAAAATTCGAGAATAAATAAATTGTCAGTTCTGATTGTATTTTTCGTTTGGGGACCTCCCAAGGGTTCTATCATAATTTTTTGGATTTTTTCCGAGATTATGAAAAAAGCTGTTCCCGGCCACTTTCGAGTTTCTCGAAGAACTCGTCTTATCAATACCGTAATCTAAAACATTTGAAACTGAAAAATACGATTTTCAAATTTTTGATTTTTTTCTCAAATTTTTTCACTTTTTCAAAATTGCTCCGATTGCGACAAGCAGTTCGATATTTTTCGTCCTTTTCAATTCGTGGCAAGACCCTAAACTCTTGGCAGGCTGTAAATAAAATTTGAAGGAACTACAGTAATCCATCTACGTTGCAAGACCCAGAACATTCATTAGGCAGCCATTCCATTTGATTCTTAGCAAACAACATTGAATCTTTTTAATTTAACAAAAAAGTATGGAACAGAGAAGATTAGTGCTGTCGTGAAGTTTGGAATGTGGAGAAGCCAAGAGGTCCGTTGAAGATTTGATGATTTGTCGAGAAGTTGGTAGAGGGGGACCAGATGAAAGGAAATATAGATTATCAGTGATAAATTCTCAAATTCTCAACCACCCGAAGCACCCGTTGACTGCTGCGCCGGCCGCACATCTTCAGATACCTCGAGTGGATAAGGGAGCATTTGTGAACTGGTGTGCCGACCCCACGAGCACAAATGCCCCCATAACATGGAAAAATTCGCTCACATTCTTCAAAATTGAGAATTCTTGTTGAGATTCCGTCCAGGAGCTGGTAGCGCATAAAGTTTGATGTTGGTTGTGAAGTGTTCGTTGAGTTGATGTGCAAATCCACCAGGAGAATGAATGTGCTTGTCCAGGAGATGAAGATGAAAAAACAAAGATTATCAGTGTCAAATTCTTATCACTGAAGTTATCAGTCAACCACCCAAAACATCCCAAAGACTGCTGCGCCGGCCGCACATCTCTGGTTACCTCGGGTGGTTCCAGGGTATCTGTGAACCGGTGTGCCGACCCCGCATTCACAGATACCCCCATAACATGAAAAGGTTCGCTCACATCTTCAAAATTTGAATCACCAGTTTCCCAATCACAAAATTGACGAGGGGGAGAAGCAGAAAAGTCCATCGGTGCTTGACGAGAGAGTTGAGACGGGCAGCTGGGTGATCCGTCGAGAAGGTGGTCGAGGGGAGCAGATGAAATTAAAAACAGATTAGCCAGTGTCAAGTTCGATCAACCAACCACCCGAAGCAGCCAAAGACTGCTGCGCCGGCCGCACATCTTCGAATGCTTCGGGTGGATCAGAGAGCATCTGTGAACCGGTGTGCCGACCCCGCATTCACAGATACCCTGAACTTTTTGAAAAATTGCTTACATTTGTTCAATCGAGGAGTCCAAGAGAGTCCCTGCCTTGCCGGAGAAGAGAAGAAGTTGAGTTGAAGTAATAAATTCTTCTCGACTTCTCTGGAACTGATAACCCTTATCAGTGCTCTAGATCTAAAAGGTCAAAGGTGGTCACGTGGAAAAAAAACAGAACTATTCAAAAATTCAATTTTTCACGTGAAGATCCACCACTACAAACTACAAAATTTTGAAAATTTTTAAAAAATGAAAGAAAAATTATGGAGAACTGATTTTTGAAGCACTCGAATCGAAACTTATAATATCTTAACCTCAAAATTCAAAAAAAAAAAATGAATTTTTCTAGAAACCGAAAAAAAAAACTTTTTTGACATTTTTTTTTCAAAATTTTCAAAACAAAATTTTCCAAAAGTCAGATTTCCTCAATTTCAACACCAAAGTCCTGTTTTTCCCTTAAATTATCCATAAATTATCTTGAAAAGTGCTAAAAATCATGTAAAATTGTCAGCTCGCTACGTATTTACTAGACCCTATAATTTGATTCGGGCTAATCTATTCGCGGGAAAAATATTCGCTTTTTGATAAAATATATAATAAAATGCTGTTATCAGAAGTAATCAGCTTCCTTATCAGTCACCTGTTCCTTGCTCATTCTTATCAGTATGACTGATAACTCCACTGATATCATATCTTTGGAGTGTGATAAGAGCTTCAATGAAACATGGGAGATACTCAAGTATATTGGAAGTGTTTTTTATCTGATTCCGGGTTTTATTCTGCATATTTTGATTCTGAAGAGTATTCTGGTGACTGAGAGGAAGTATTTCAAGGATTCCTCGTTTTTTGGCATTTTTGTGATGGATTCGGTTGCGGTGAGTTTATCCATTAGGTTTTTAGCTGGAAAAGGGGTATCTAGGTATTTTTCAAATGCTACTCTGGTAGAAATTGTTACGAGGAATCGAATGGTACCACGAAGAACTCGCAGAAATGAAAATGAAGCGAGTTATGAATGTTTGAAAAAAATTAAAATTTGAAAAAAAAATTTTTTTTCAGTTTTTGAACTGAAAAATCGGTCATGTACCGATATTTTTGAAGCAATTTTAGCAGATTGGAAATTATTGGGACCCTTAGGAGGAACGACACGATTGAAAGGAGAAATAAGAGAAAAGTTATGAAGAAACGAGGAAACAGGGAAAATTTTTCAAAATTAAAATTAAAATTTTTCACTTTTCTCATTATTACAAAATTTCATCATAGAATTGTGAAATGAAATTTTTCAAAAAAAATGAGAAACTTGAGAAACACTGAAATTTTTCAAAATAACTTTGGTTTTTTCTGTTTTTGACAAAATTATCCAGCGCTAGGAACATTGTCATAGGCAAATGTGAGAAGTTATGTAAAATTTGGGAAACGGGAAATTTCACCATTTTTTTCTATGATTTCCCATTGTATAGATTGATTGGAAAAAAAAACAACAAAAGCTACAACGAGTTTATGGAAAAATGTAAAGTTATCCAAATTTTGAGAAACCGAAAAATTTCACTTTCTCAAAAAATTCAAAAAAATCCTGGAAAACTTACAAATACAATGGTACCCAGCCGTCGAACCTTTTTGAAATTGGAAAAATCGTCAAGCTGATAGTCAAGCTGATAGTCTAACTGATAGTCTAGCTGATAGTCAAGCTGATAGTCAAGCTGATAGTCAAGCTGATAGTCAAGCTGATAGTCTAGCTGATAGTCAAGCTGATAGTCAAGCTGATAGTCAAACTGATAGTCAAGCTGATAGTCTAACTGATAGTCAAGCTGATAGTCTAACTGATAGTCAAGCTGATAGTCAAGCTGATAGTCAAGCTGATAGTCAATAGTCTAACTGATAGTCAAGCTGATAGTCTAACTGATAGTCAAGCTGATAGTCAAGCTGATAGTCAAGCTGATAGTCAAGCTGTTAGTCAAGCTGATAGTCAAGCTGATAAATCAAGCTGATAAATCAAGCTAATTTTCCAGAGCACGTACCTCCTTCTCTCCGACATCTGCTTCTCCCGTCTCTTCCTCTATGTCCCTCCGTTGTGCCCCCTTATCAGCCCATTCTTCTTCTCCCCTTCCCTAATCCTGAACTTCTACTACATCACCACAATCCACGCAAGACTCCTCAAACCTATCGCTCAAATTTTCATGGTCTTGAACAGAATGTCTTGTGTTCTGATGCCAATGAGCTACAGTAACCTATGGAAGAAGTTGTTCCCTTTTGTAGTGATTCTAGTGGTTTTAGGCCCATTTGGGGGTACTTGGAATGTGATAATCTATAGGGTTTATGTGATTCCGAGTTATGGAGGATTCGCGGTTAGTTATCAGAAATCTGTGAAATGGGTAAGTGCGCTCTATTGATAATCCATTTATCGATTGATTCCAGGCCGCCTTATCACTATTCCAATCGATTTATATCATCACTGCACTGATATTTACCGTAATCTGCACTTCAATAACACTTTTCAAGCTGATTTTTCTACCGGATAGGTTGAAATCAGCTGAGAGATCACTTTGTTTTACATCGATTTTTATTTCGATGGCTTTTTTGTTAGTGGCAGCGACTACGGTAGGGTTTTTTGGAAATTTGGAAAAAAAATTTTTTTTTTTGAAAAAATAAAAAAAATGTTTTAAATTTATTTTGAAAAATTTAGAAAAAATAAACATTTAGTAGGAATTAGAAATAATCGAAAAAAAATTTAGAAAAATTTTAAAAAATTAAAAAAAAAAATTTAATAAAAAAAATTAAAAAAACATTTTTTAATAAAAAAAGTTGTCTAGTACAAATTTAGAAAAAAACATAAAATTCGAAAAATTAAATAAAAATAATTTCATTAGAAGAATTGATAAAAATTCAAAAAAAAAATGTTTTTTTGGAAATTTTTTTTTTAATTTCATTTTTTTTCCATTTTTCCGCAATTTCTTTCCAAAAAATTCAAAATTCCCCTTTTTTTCCAGTTATGCTACGTATTCTGCCCAACTTGTGTAATGGAAGATTGGCTCTTCAATGCACAATATTTGGCGTTTGATTTTTTGAATGTGGGGTGAGTTGAGGAAACGGATTGGAGATTGAAGGACACAAAAAATGGGAAATGTTTCAAGAAATTGTGAAACGGGAGAGGGATGTTGTCAATGTCAATGAATATAATTTTTTTAAAAATCTCACACATTAATCTAAAAAAACTGAATCAACAATTTTCTAATAATTATTTTACTGTTTTAGAATTTCTTTGAAAATTCTAGATTGATTTTTAAAATTAGTGGAACATTTTTTTCGGTGTTTAGATATTTCCGATAAGTTTTGAAAGCTTGCTAACAATAAGTATGACCACGAAGAACTGAAATGAAAAACAAAAAATTACATTTTCAAAAAGTTGTGAAACGGGAAAGAAGTTCTGAGAACTCAATGATTTGCAATGAAGTTGCTATAAGAATTTCAAGCAAATTTCAAAAATCGTCATACATTAGGTTGAACAAGTATCTTTACAGTTTCAGGAGTATCTGAAACAGAAGGAAAATTTTTGGAAGGACATTGCGTCGTTGAGGTTTTTTTTTTTAACTTTTTGATAGAATCCGTGTATAATTTTTTCATCCAATAAGCAACCCGTATCAATTTTGGGAGTGAAAGTTTAAAAAAAAACTTCAGTACAAAAACAAAGCGAATTTTATAAAAAAGTTCACTGTTTCATAACTTTTTTGAAACAGAAACGGCTAAAAAATTTTCAGTACATGTGCTATCAATTTCTCTATTCCATGCTTACAGATCAGCAGTGATAATGATAATGACAAATGATCAGCTCCGCGAAGCGATATTTCCATCTGGAAGAAGGGAAACGAGGGCATTTCAACGGTCTTCCAATAATTCTAGCTTTCATACTTGATAAAATTGAATTGTAATGTGAGCATTTTGGTGATGGTCACTCAATAAAAAAAAGGGAATTTGAAACTGCAATAAAACTACGTAATGCAAACGCGCTCTGCTAGACTAAAGTTCGAAAAGTTCACATGTGACATTCGGTGTTGCTTACCGTAACCTGCGAAGAGAGACAATGGTTTTGAGAGAGATGCGCGGGAAATATGTTGTATCTTTTTTAACGCTTTTGGCACAGTGCCAAGACATTTTTTTAAAAACTAGAGGCACAGTCAATTGCTAGCAGGTCACTGTTTCAAATGCTTCAGAAACATTGCAATGCAGTTACTCCGAGATTGACGAGAAATAAATTAAGAACAATGAAAATCGCGATATTTACGGTTTCTGGAAAGTTCTGAAACCAGTATGCACACCTGGAGTTTGCTCGTTATCAATAGAGAAAAGTGAATTTTCAGTTTCAAATGCTTCAGAAACAGAAAAATCTTATTTTTCAATCAGTTTATTCTGTGCTTCCCCAAGAGTAATTCCCCTTTTCTCACACTGCACTGAAACTAAAAAAATGCTCAAATAGAAATCAGCAATAATAATAACAACCATGAAGCTCATTGTTTCAAACTCTTCCGAAACCGTAGAATACACTTTCTCCCACAGTTATGCCGTCGATATATATTCAGAAAGAATTTCTGGAAAATTCTGAAAATACGCGATGAATTCCAGCCTGTCCACTGTTTCAAGATCTTCTGAAACATGGAAGTAAATTTTTTCCGAGTTGTGTGGCATTTTCGCTCAAGTTCTAAAAAACCGATTCACCTACCGTAATCCTCAATTTCAAATGCTAAAGTTACTGTTAGGAGAAGCGGATAATCCTGACAGCTTGTAAATCAATTCCACACCAATTGCTCACTGTTTCAAATCATCTTGAAACATGAAATTTTATTTTCAAAATTGCTATAACCACATAAATCCTAAGTTTCCATCAACACTGATAACGAGTGATAAGTTTGCCCTAGATGTCTGAATTTTGATCATTTGCCTCTAGTTCCCCCAATTTTTCACCTGTCCTCCCCGAAATTTCCACATTTTTCGCCTTCCATTCCTCTATTTTTCCCTATGCATTGCACTTATTGATCACCTTATCACTTCATGAACTCTACCTTATCAGCTAATCCCCAAACCGATGAAATCCGTTTCCAATGCAATGAATCTTACAATTCTCTCTTGGAATCCTTGAAATACATTGGATGTTTTATTTACCTATTCCCGGCACTGATTCTTCATATTTTTATTCTAAAAACCTTGTTATTCTCAAAGAATAACAGTTTTAGAAATAGCTCATTTTTTCAAATTTATGCAGTGGATTCTGTTACGGTAAGTGGTTTATTTTTGGAAAAATAAAAGAAAAATAAGGACATTTAGTCGTGTTGCACATTGGAAAATCAAAATAAATCTGAAATTTCATAAATTTGAGAAACGGGAAAAAATTCAATTTGAAAAAAAAATTCCACTGTTTCAAATTGTCTATTTTTCAGAAAAGATAATGATTTCTTTAGTATTGTTCAGTCACAAACTTCTAAAAAAAATCCCAAAAAATCATGTTTCATCTAGCCTAAATAACAGGTTTTTGGAACAGATCATGAAGCACAGTAGACTACCTAAAAATGGTAAAATTCAAAAAGAACATGAATTTCTGAGCGTCTTGAAACTGGCATTTTTTCCATTTTTTTGTCATTTTTCTGTTCCAAAATCTGATTTTCTAGAAAAAAGTGAGATGAACCTTCGCTTACAATTCTGTTTACGTATTTCTAATTTTCGGTTTCTCAATGATCACATTTTCTCGATCTAAATTGTGAAGAACATTCGTGAAAAGGAATAACGATTCAACTGATTTACTTCTCTTGGTGATTTCATAAAATCTATTTCATTAGTCGGAATCTGAAAGTTGTATTTGATCTTATTTTTTCAAGTTCTAGAAACGGAAATAACAGAATCGGTCCAGACTTAGAGAAACGGAAAAAAGTGCAAGTTTGAGAAGAAATCACAAAAACAATGTTTCATCTAGATTAGATAACAGCATGGTCTTTGGAAATGAATGGGAGAGCACAGACCATCCAAAAATCGTAAAATTCAAAAAGTACATGAATTTCTGAGCGTCTTGAAACTGGCATTTTTAAAATGATTTTTTTGTGATTTTACTGTTCCAAAATCTGATTTTCTGGAAGAAAGGAATTGTTTGTTCACTCGGATGATCGTTTACCTATTTTTCGGTTTCTCAATGATCCCATTTTCTTGGAATAAATTGTGAAAAACATTCGTGAAAAGGAATAACGTTTCAACTGATTTACATTTTTTTTTGGTGATTTTATAAAAAAATGTTCTATAAATATTGGAATCACAGAGTTGTATCATTCCATTCTTTTATCAAGTTCTAGAAACAGAAAGCAACAGAATCGGTCTAGCTTGACAATGAAATTAAAATGTTTTGTTCTGTTTCTAATTTGTCACATTTTCAAAAAAAAGTGCTGGGAAATCAGTAGATATTGGTCTTACTGTGTAAAAACATGTTTTTTTGAGGTTAATTCGAAGCTAGAGGGCTCCCGAGGAGTACGTAATGCAAACGCGCTCTGCTGGACGAAAGTTCGAAATTGAAAAAGTTGACATTCGGTGTTGCTTACCGTAACCTGCGAAGAGAGACAATGGTTTTGAGAGAGATGCGCGTGAAATATTATGCGTTCCCGAGAGTGTGTCACCTGGCCCTCGGGTTACGGTTTGGGTCCCGCCGCGATTTCACGGCGGCAGGCCTGATTGTCCGAATTTTTCGCTTTTGACTCGGAATTCAATTTCACTTCGTTTCACTTATTTTTTATGTTTTTTTCAGCGAAAACAAACAAATAAGCTAGAAAAATACATTTTTGAACGTTTTTGCTGTATTTTTTTCATTTTTTCACCACAAATTCGCATTTTACAAGGGAAGTATAAATTTTTCCAAGCCTATTTGCACTTTTTCCGACGCAGTTCGATAGAGTTTTTTCTTCTGATCATGAGCTCAGTTGATCATTTTTGCTAACGGGGCCTGTGAAAGCCGCTATGAGCTCGAAAAGTTTAGGCTCTAAACCATGCAAATTTGAGATGCTGATCACTCTTGAAATCCCTTACAGCGACCCTATTTATAATGGCACCTGCGGCGACGGTTTCACAGGCAAAAAGGCAGAAATGAAAAATATGTCTAAAGTACGTGAAATGAGACGGGAAATGTATGAAGTACGTCAAAAGGGAACCAGGAAAACGTCTAGAGTATGGCAAAAGTATGCATTTCTCGATTCACGTACTCTAGGCATACTCCGTTCATTTTTCAGACAAACTTTACACATTTCTGATTTTCCTTTGCGTGTAACGAGAATTCACGTACTTTTACCATTTCTCAGACATTTCCCTGCCATTTTCTAGACATTTTTTTCACGTATTTGATTTTACTTGGCGGGTTGTAGAAATGCATACTCTGCGCATACTCTAGACATTTTCCTGGTTCCCTTTTGACGTACTTTTGACATTTCTAGCGATTTCACGTATTCTAGACATTTTTCCCATTTCTGGCGTTTTGCCTGTGTTTCCAACTGCGCGAGTGGCCTAGTCGGGTGATGTGCCGGCCACGAAACTGTGGATGCGGGTTCAATATTTCTTTTGACAATTTTTTTGCATTTTTTGGTAAAGTCTTTTGTGCTGTTTTGGGAAGTTTGATGAACTAGAATTGAACAAAACTGAAGAAAATCACACAAAACACTTCACCAAAAAAATGCAAAAAAATTGTCAAAAGAAATATTGAACCCGCATCCACAGCTTCGTGGCCGGCGCCTCACCCGACTAGGCCACTCGCGCAGTTGGAAAACCGTCGTCCCAGGTGCCATTATAAATAGGGTCGCTATAAGGAGATTGCAAGAGTGATCAGCATCCCAAATTTGCATGGTTTAGAGCCCAAACTTCTCGAGCTCATAGCGGCTTTCACAGGCCCCGTTAGCAAAAATGATCAACTGAGCTCGTGATCAGAAGAAAAAACTCTATCGAACTGCGTCGGAAAAAGTGCAAATAAGCTTGGAAAAATGTATACTTCCCTTGTTACAGCAGTTATTGGCTACTCGGTAATCCTGGGAAAACTTTCCGACAGACTTGGAAAGTCTTTCGACAGAGTTGGGTGGAAATCTTGTCGCCAAAAAAGCAGTTTGTGGCGACACCTCATTGCCCTCGCGCTGTATGAATGGTGTGCCGTTGGTGGCGCAGCGGCAGCGCGCCGGGACGCCATGCGATGGGGGTAGTGTTCGACCCCCACCGAGGCGGTTTTGGGCGCGATAATTTACATCCGAAAATTGCGAAATTTTACTCAATTTTCAGTTACTGGAAAGACTTTTGACAGACTTGGAAAGTCTTCCGGTGTACCTTCCAAAAGTCTTCCCAACTCTGTCGGAAGACTTTCCAAGTCGATCGGAAAGTTTTCCCAGGATTACCGAGTATTTCTAACAGAAAAGAAAAGGTTGACGCGGTTTTCAGCATGTTCCAGAAGAAATATGCAATTACCGACAGTTTTCTAGCTGTCGCAAGCAGTTTTTCGCAATTTAGCTGCTCGAAATTGGCGATAACTGCTGTAAAATGCGAATTTGTGGTGAAAAAATGAAAAAATACAGCAAAAAAGTTCAAAAATGGATTTTTCTTGCTTATTTGTTTGTTCTCGCTGAAAAAAAACATGAAAAATAAGTAAAACGAAGTGAAATTGAATTCCGAGTTCAAAGCGAAAAATTCGGACAATCAGGCCTGCCGCCGTGAAATCGCGGCGGGACCCAAACCGTAACCCGAGGGCCAGGTGACACACTCTCGGGAACGCATAATATGTTGTATTCGGACCTTTTTGAGTGCTTTTGGCACAGTGCCAAGAATGAAACAATTCGCTGAGTAGCGACTGACAGCTAAAAAGTGCAATTGAAGTGGGAGTACGGTAGCAGTCGTTGTACAAACTTATAAGATGTCCACTGATGTACATTTTTTGAGTGATATAATAAAACATATTTTATCAGTGTTTTGTTACGTTCTATTCTTTTATCAAGTTCTAGAAACAAAAAGTACCAAAATCGGTTCAAAATTTGAGAAACTGCAAAAATTGCATTTTTCAAAAAATTTTCACTGTTTCAAATTGTCCATTTTTGAAAAAATGGAAATGATTTCCTTAATTCTGTGCATTTGCGGAATGCGAATTCAGTCAGAAACTTCTAAAAAAATCCCAAAAAAAAAACATGTATCATCTAGCCTAGAAATCAGGTTGTATGGTTTTTGGAACAGATCAGGAAACTCAACATACTACTATCCATTAATCGTAAAACTCAATAAGAACATCAATTTCTGATTGTCTTGAAACTGAAAATTTTTAAATTTATTTTTCCATAATTTTACTGTTTCAAATACTGATTTTCTAGGAGAAAGGAATTGTTTGTTCACTGCGATTCTCTCTCATTTTCTTGGTGATTTTATAAAAAAAATGTTCTATCAATATTGGAATCTGAAAGTTGTATCATTCTATTATTTTTTCAAGTTCTAGAAACAGAAAGCAACAGAATCGGTTCAAACTAAAAATTTCCATTGTTTCAAATTTTCCACTTTTCAAAAAAGATAATGATTTTCTTTATTATTTCGCAGATACGATCCCAGCTCGAACTTTCAAAAAAGCACAAAAAAGCAGAAATTCCAAGGTGGACACAACACAAAATTTCAAATTAGCACGCTGATATCTCGCAGCGAAAACTACAGTAAGATGTGCATTTTTGAATCAATTTTCGCCAATTTGAAAATTTTGAAATTTGAATTTTTTTCTGTTTCAAAAAGTCCTAAATTTCCCTGGAAAATGCTAAAATAACAGTTTGAAAAAGCATTACAGAGCCTCTACCTAATCTTCTGGAACCTTTCATTCGACCGTCTCTTCCTCTTCATCCCACCATTTTGTCCCATAATTGGCCCCTTATTCTGGAGCCCTTCTCTATTCCTAAAACTCTTTTATGTCTCCACAGCTCATGCCAGATTCACAAATTCCGTTGTTCAAGTGTTCATGGTCCTGAATCGTTTGGCGTTTGACTTTTTGAACGTGGGGTTAGTTTCTCAAGACATCAAACTGAAGAAAAATGAAAAATGTTTCAAGAAGTTGTGAAACGGGAGAGATATGGTGTATTTGAATTCGAACAAATCCAATGTTCCATGCCGAAAAAACTGAACCAAAACTTTCAAAAATTATTCGACTGCTTTAGAATTAAGAAAAACCTAGATTCATTTCAGAAGTAAACTGAAATGACAAGAAAACTTTACGTTTTCAGAAAGTTGAGAAACGGAAAAAATAATTGAAAAAGTAATGATTCTTTATCTAATTTTAGAATACTTTTAAAAAGGTGAAAATCATTGTTTTGTTCCCGCAACATCTAAAATTTGAAATTTGTTCTTGCTCATATTTAGCCACGCATTGAGTTGAACAATTATCTTTACAGTTTCAGGAATTTCTGAAACAGAATGAAAGTTTTTGAAAGACATTGTGTCGAATCGTCTTTTTTTCTCATTTTTTTGGCTCGTTTTCACTTCGGAAAAACACCGTTTCGGAAATCACCGGTTTGATTTAAAACGTGAAAAAATAGACAGTTTTCAGTGCTTTAACTAACGAGACGCAGATTAAAAGGAACGTGATAAACTTTCGAATAGGGAATTTCCCGAAACGGTGTTTTTCGAAACGTCCGATTTTTCCGAAATGGGTGTTTTTCAAAGTGGGAATTTACGAAGTGGACAAGAGCCATTTTTTTTGATAGAATCAGTGATAATTTGTTGCATCCAGCAACCCGTAAATGGGTAAGAAAGTTTGAAAAAGAGTTATTGTGACACAAAACGGACCGATTGATTTTTGTAAAAAAAGTTCGCAGATTCATACATTTTTTAAAACAGGAAACGCCAAAATTCGTTCAGTCAACGCTTTATCAGTTGCGCTATTCCATGCCTTCAGATCAGCAGTGATAATGATAATGACAAATGATCAACTCCGCGAGGCGATATTTCCATCTGGAAGAAGGGAAACGAAGGCATTTCAACGGTCTTCGAATAATTCTAGCTTTCATACTTGAAACAATTGAATTGTGGAACGATCATTTTTGTGATGGCCACTCAATAAAAAAAAGGGAATTTGGAACTGTAAAAAAACACACCACAGGTTTGACGAATTGCCTGGAATGGGTCGATAAAATGAGTTATGAGGTAGTTGAAACTGCAATAAAACTACGTAATGCAAACGCGCTCTGCTAGACTAAAGTTGGAAAAGTTCACATGTGACATTCGGTGTTGCTTACCGTAACCCGCGAAGAGAGACAATGGTTTTGAGAGAGATGCGCGTGAAATCTTGATTTCCATTTTGAACGTTTTTGGCACAGTGCAAAGAATGAAAAAACAAGAGGCACAGTGAATTGCTACCAGGTCACTGTTTCAAATACTTCAGAAACATTGAAATGTATGTACTCCGACAGTTTTTCAATCATAGCCCAAATGTATAAAGTAAATGGAAATCTTGATATTTACGGTTTCTGGAAAGTTCTACCAGGTCACTGTTTCAAATACTTCAGAAATGTTGGAATGTAGTCACTCCGATATTGAAATGAATGAGAAAAAAAAACGAAAATCGCGATATTTACGGTTTCTGAAAAGTTCTGAAACCAGTACAAAAAACTAGGCTGCAATTAACGTTGGCGCAAATTCAGTTTTCTATTCCAAATGCTTCAGAAACAGAAAAATCCTATTTTGCAATCAGTTATACAGTAACTTATACTCCTTTTCTCACACTGCACTGAAGTCGAAAGAAATAGTACAATATTAACCAGCAACATTAATAATAACATCCATGATGATGACTTTTTCAAACTCTTCTGAAACCTTGGAATACACTTTTACCCACAGTTATGACGTCAATATATATTCAGAAATAATTTCTGGAAAATTCTGAAAGAACGTGACGAAAATCGATCTAGCAATAACAATCCCTATCTGTTCACTGTTTCAAGAGTTTCTGAAACATGAAAGTCATTTTTCTTGGCGCTTTTACTTGAATTTCAAAATATCTATCTACTTACCGTAATCCTCAATTTCAAAAGCTAAAATTACTGATAAGAGATGCGGATAATCCTGATAAGACAGCGAGTATATCAACTCCACGCCAATTGCTCACTGTTTCAAATCATCTTGAAACATGAAATCTTGATTTTTCCAAATTTCCATGTGCTTACAGTAATCCTAAGTTTCCAACAACACTGATAACAAGTGATAAGCTGAAAGTCTTTGAATTGCACTAGATGTCTGAATTTTGATCATTTGCCTCTAGTTCCCCCAATTTTTCACCTGTCCTCCCCCGAAATTTCCACACTTTTCGCCTTCCATTCCTCTATTTTTCCCTATGCATTGCACTTATTGATCACCTTATCACTTCATGAACTCTACCTTATCATCTAATCCCCAAACCGATGAAATCCGCTTCCAATGCAATGAATCTTACAATTCTCTTCTGGAATCTCTGAAATACATTGGATGTTTTATTTACTTATTTCCGGCACTGATTCTTCATATTGTTATCATTAAAACCCTGTTATTCGGGAAGAATAAAAGCTTTAGAAACAGCTCATTTTTTCAAATTTATGCAGTGGATTCGGTTACGGTAAGTGGTTTTTTAAACTGAAAAGTAAATAAAAAATGAAAATGAATCTGAAATTTCATAACTTTGAGAAACCGGAAAAAATTTTCAATTAAAAAAAATTCCACTGTTTCAAATTGTCCATTTTTGAAAAAGGTAATGATTTCTTTAATTCTGCGTCGATAGTCATTATGAGTAAATTCACAAACTCCTGAAAAAATCACAAAAAAACATGTTTCATCTAGACTAGAAAGGTTGTATGGTTGTTGGAACGTACTATCCATAAATCGTAAAATCCAAAAAGCACATGAATTTCTGAGCGTCTGGAAACCGGCATTTTTTAAATGATGTTTTTGTGATTTCACTGTTCTAAAATCTGATGTTCTAGGAGAAAGGAACTTTCTTTCACTGTGATTCTCTTTTCTCCTATTCCATTTTTTCGGTTTCTCAATAATCACATTTTCTTGAGCAAAATTGTGAAGAACATTTATTCATGTGTTCAAAAACTTGTGAAGAATTCACAAAAAATCATGTTTCATCTAGCCTAAATAAAAGGCTGTACGGTTTTTGGAGCTGATCAGATGACATAAATACTATCTATCAATCTAAACTTTCCACAGTGACGTAAATTTCTGAGCGTCTTGAAACTGGCATTTTTTGAATGATGTTTTTGTGATTTTACTGTTCCAAAATCCGATTTTCTAGAAAAAAAGAACTGTTTGTTCACTCGGATGGCCGTTTACCTATTTTTCGGTTTCTCAGTGATCCTATTTTTTCAAACTAAATTGTGGAGGACATTCGTGAATAAGCAGTCAACTGATTTACATTTTGGTGACTTTAAATCTATTATACCACAGAATTGGAATCACAGAGTTGTATCATTCTTTTATCAAGTTCTAGAAACAGAAAGTAACAGATTCGGTGTTGCTTACCGTAACCTGCGAAGAGAGACGATGGTTTTGAGAGAGATGCGCGTGAAACATGTTGTATTCGGACCCTTTTGAGCGCTTTTGGCACAGTGCCAAGATAGAAGCAATTCTCTGAGTAGCGACTCACAGAACACGCGAAATTCGAAAAAGACAGCTAAAAAGTGCAATTGAAGTTGGAGGTCGGGTACGGTAGTAGTCGTTGTACAAACTTATAAGATGTCCACTGATGTACATTTTTTGAGTGATATAATAAAACCTATTTTATCAGTGTTTTGTCACATTCAATTCTTTCATCAAATTCCAGAAACAGAAAAAAAGAATCGGTCAAGAATTTGAAAAACGGAAAAATGTTCAATTTTTCAAAAAATTCCACTGTTTCAAATTGTCCATTTTTCAAAAAAAAAGGTGATGATTTCTTTGATTCCGTGCCGATAGTCATGAAGAGTTTATTCACAAACTTTTTAAAAAATTCGAAAAAATCATGTTTCATCTACCCGAGATAAAAGATTTTATGGTTTTTGGAACCGATCTGGAGACATTACAGACTGTCCGTAAATCGTAAAATTCAATAAGTACATGAACTTCTGATTATCTGGAAACTGGCATTTTTTAAAATGATTTTTTTGTGATTTTACTGTTCCAAAATCTGATTTTCTAGGAGAAATGACATCTTTGTTCACTGCGATTATTTTCCAGTTTTATTTTCCGTTTCTCAATGATCACATTTTCTCAAACTAAATTGTGCAGAACATTCGTGAATGAATAAAACTGGTCAACTGATTTACATTTTTTGAGTGTTATAATAAAACATACAGTAGCGGTCATAATTATGTGTACCATATTTGAAATCGCCATAACTCGGTTCATTTTCGACCGATTTTGCTCAGCTCTTGACACAACATAGTCAAGAGATGTATAGTCACGCTGCAGTGTTTTGGTGAGGATTCTACAAGATTCAGATGAGGCACGTCATCTGAAAGTTGAAAAATCGAAAAATGAGAAAATCATTTTTCTTATAAATTTTTTTCCGGGGTCCAAATAAATTTTTTCATATGTATTAGGGTCCATCGTAACTCCCCAAAAGAATTTTTAGAATTTTTAGAATTTTAAACAAAGTTTGAAATTTTAAAAAATTCATATAGTGAAAACGGCCTGAAACTTCCGGTGCCCGTAGCGGCCGAAGGAGTGGTCCGATCGAGCTATAAATTCTTGACTGTACGTGCGAACATGGTTCCTATCGATTCCCTAACCAATTCTATTAAAATTCAAAACTTGATTTTTCGAGTTTTCAGTGATAAATTTTCCAAGGGGTCCCTGAAGTGCTAAAAAGTGGAAAAATCAAGTTTTGAATTTTAATAGAATTGGTTAGGGAATCGATAGGAACCATGTTCGCACGTACAGTCAAGAATTTATAGCTCGATCGGACCACTCCTTCGGCCGCTACGGGCACCGGAAGTTTCAGGCCGTTTTCACTATATGAATTTTTTAAAATTTCAAACTTTGTTTAAAATTCTAAAAATTCTAAAAATTCTTTTGGGGAGTTACGATGGACCCTAATACATATGAAAAAATTTATTTGGACCCCGGAAAAAAATTTATAAGAAAAATGATTTTCTCATTTTTCGATTTTTCAACTTTCAGATGACGTGCCTCATCTGAATCTTGTAGAATCCTCACCAAAACACTGCAGCGTGACTATACATCTCTTGACTATGTTGTGTCAAGAGCTGAGCAAAATCGGTCGAAAATGAACCGAGTTATGGCGATTTCAAATATGGTACACATAATTATGACCGCTACTGTATTTTATCAGTGTTTTGTTACGTTCGATTCTTTCATCAAGTTCCAGAAACAGAAAATAAAAAGAATCGGTGAAGAATTTGAAAAACGGAAAAATTTTCAATTTTTAAAAAAATTCCACTGTTTCAAATTTTCAACATTTCAAAAAAGATAATGATTTCCAAGGTTTCATCGGAGATTCTCGTTCAGGTTCAACTTTCAAAAAAATCTCAAAAAAGCAGAATTTCCAAGATGAACACAACACAAAATTTCAAATTACCGCGCTGATATCTCGCAGCGAAAACTACAGTAAGATTGGCATTTTTGAATCAATTTTGGCTAGAAAACGCACAAAAAAATGAAAAATCTTACTGTAGAGCGGCCCATTTTAAAAAATTTGAAATTTGAATTTTTTCACTGTCTCAAAATTTCCAGATTTCTCAAAGAAAATGCTAGAAAACAATGGGAAAAACTTTCAATAAAAAATTATTTTCAATTTTCAAATTCCAGAGCCTTTACCTAATCTTCTGGAACCTCTCTTTCGACCGTCTCTTCCTCTTCATCCCACCACTTTGTCCCATAATTGGCCCATTATTCTGGAGCCCTTCTCTATTCCTAAAACTCTATTATGTCTCCACAGCTCATGCCAGATTCACAAAATCCGTGGTTCAAGTGTTCATGGTCCTAAATCGAATGTCTTGTGTGCTGATGCCAGCGGATTATGTGCAGGTAGGCCTGAAAAAGCCTGAAAAGGCCTAAAAAAGACTTCAGATCTGGAGAATCCTCACCCCTTATTCAATTTTCCTTATCATTATCATTCCTTTTGGTGGTATCTGGAATGTATTGATAGCAAGGCCTTACTTATCACCAAGTTATGGAGGATTTGGAGTGGATTATGTGAAAGTTGTTGAATGGGTAGGAAAGTGCGCTCTAATGACAAAACCTTTGAAATTAAGGCATCTGCTTCAATGTTCCAATCGATTTATATCTTATCAGCGTTATCAGTCACTATCATCTGCAGTGGGATTACCCTTCAACAACTGATTTCTTTACCGGATAGGATTAAGTCAGCGGAGAGATCACTGTGTTTTACGTCTATTTTTATGTCAATTGGGTTTTTGATACTGGGAGTTACTCAGGTAAGCTACTGATAAGGGGTATCACTGATTTTGACAGAAATTGAAAAATTTCAAATTCGCGCGCTCAAACTACAGTAAGAATTGCATTTTTCAGTCAAAATTGATTCAAAAACTGCAAGTCTTACTGTAGTTTGAGCGCGCCAATTTGAAATTTTGAATATGAACTACCGTAAAACCTCTATTTGAAGAGCATCCAATAGTTTGACTTTGAGCTTTTCTATCTCAAAAACTACGAGAGTTATCAAAAAGTTGTCAACTGCAAAGTTGTAGTTCTAATCTTCGTCTACAACTTTGCAGTTGACAACTTTTTGATAACTCTTCTAGTTTTTGAGATACTGAAGCTCAAAGTCAAACTATTGGGTGCCCTTCTAATAGAGGTTTTACGGTATTTCTTTTTATGAAATTGGCATCTGTTCTCCAATTCCCTGATCCATTCCACCGGAAACAGTAACCCCTTGGCACATTGCCAACCCATTCTTTTCCTTTATTCCCTTACGTTAACTCCTAAAAGCCTGAACATGACAAATTCAATTGATCAGATCGAAATAGTCCCTCAATCTTTTCCAATTTTTCTGTTACAGCAAAAATTGTTAACGATTACGTGAAGTCATTGAACCTAGTTTAGCCCGATTTTTCATATTCGAATTTTTTAAATTCAATTACTCCTAATTTTAATGTTCCTCATATCGGTCTCTAAAATTTCAGAATAATTTGAAACATGTTTCAAAGTTTAGCAATTAGTCCTGTTGCATTGTCCAGCTAATCAACGAGCATCATCCTTTCCAATGTCTGTGAAATAATAATTTACATCACGATCACCTACAGGAAACCGTTATCATACTTTATCACAATTAACTATGGATCATCAACCAATCTATAAATTCCTGCAATGTTTAAAACTTTTCTGTTACAGAAAATTATAAAAACAACCTGAACCTCTCACATCAGTTATGATATTTTCGACCAAGTTTCCTTTCCAAAATTTTTGAAATTCAATAGAAGATTATATCATTACCACGTATCAACATTTCAAAAAAAATCTTCTCAAAATTGAAAAATGCTTGAAAAAGAAAATGTTTCAAAACTTTTTCAAGTTTGAAGAGTTATTCAGAAAAGCGATAACAACATCAATCAAATCAAAAACGTTCGGGAGCTTTCGAAACTTTTTTGTTACTGTGAAAAATATTTAGAAATTTGCAAAAAATGAAATCATTTCTTGTTCCATTACTAAAATTCCTGGCTGCACTTTTTTGAAAAACTTTTGAAGCATGTTTCAACACCTTTTCATATAAAAACCACTCAAATGTTTGGTAATTCGCGTTCGAAATCGGCTTCAATTTTAAAAATAATGTATTTTTGTATTTAACAGGCCACCTATCTCTTCTGCACTTCGTGTCGTCGCTTCCTATTCGTCATTCAGTTTTTGGCATTTGATATTTTGAATGTGGGGTGAGTTATCCATTCCGATGACAAGGAATTACTTAATGTTTAGGAGAAATTCGTTGAAAATCGAAAAAATTTTATGAAACAGAAAAAAAACAAAAAGAAAAATAAAAAAGTTGACAGTTTCAATAAACACAAATTGAGGGGAGTTGGCTATTGGAAGGATGAAATCCTGGGGCTATTTCTCTTAAAATCTGAAAGGCATAGCTGACCTAGGAATCCGTGTCAGTTGGGTCTCGAAGCGAACAAAATGAGCATTTAAAAATGACTAGATTGCGGTGAATACCGAAGTTATTTTTAAAGGCGCAGCACGGAATGCGCATTTCGCTTCGAGACCCAATTGATCCGTTGGTCTCGAATCGAGACCAACGGATTCCTAGTTTTGGCTTACTGTAACGAAAAAACATCACGATAAACGGTCATATGCATTGAAGTAACTTACCTCACATCATCTAGTTACAGTAATCCCGAAACAGTAGTAAAGATTAGGAAAAAGTTCATTCCACACCAGATCGGTTGCAAAATGAATTGAAATCTAGATACAGTAACCCTGAAACGGTTTTTTTGTTGTTGGAAACCTGAAAAATTCAAGAAAACTGGAAAATGGTAACAGTTTCAGGAGAAATTAGTAACAGTTTCAGGAAAAAGTGAAAAATAAGAAATTTTCAATTCAAAAATAACATTGCGAAATCTCTGACTATTCATTGAATTTTTTTTTTGAACACCATGACAGAACGGCGTTAGCACTACTATTGTTCAATTGACAAGATTATTCTAGAAAATTTGAAACGTTGATTTTTGATTTTTGCATCAGTATTCTCATTTTTGAAAGTTAGAGAAAATGGAGTTGACTGAAGAAATCCCAGAAGCCAATGGTTACTGTAGCTATGAAATAGTGATATTTTTGAATTCTGTTCAAAAATGCTATGTACAAGTTTAACGAAGTCCGATGGTCACCCAACCACATCGACAGTTTACCAATGGTTTTCTGATCAGTTCAACGTTTGATATAGTGATTATGAAACCGCGAATTTTTTGAAAATCACTAGAAATCTTCAGCTGAAAATGAGAATTTACAGTTGCAGAAAAAAATTGAAAACAAACAGAAAACTCATAGATGATTGATACATCTGGAAAAATGGAAACCGGAAAAAAATGAAAAATCCAAATTTTTAAAAAATTTTCAACTTTTTGTAAAAATCAATTTTTCAATCAGCAAAATTATCGATTTTTTGCAGAATCTATGCAAATTTTCAAATGTTTCAATGTTTCTGAAACTTTTCCAAAATTCCCTTCTATCCCCTTTGAAACAGCAAATCCTCTACAGTAATCCTTTCCAGATCAGCAGTGATAATGCTTATCACCAATGTTCAACTCCGCGAGGCAATTTTCTCTTTCCGATCGGATAATAATCGTCTTTTTCAAGTTGTTTCTGTCAATAATTCATCGACTAGAATTGTGAATCAATGATAAATCGATAATTCATTCATTGCTACAGTACACTACACAATTCATGACTTATTTACAGTAACCACAAGTCTTCGGACATTGGGTCTTCATCATGTCCCTGGAAATCAGTGATAAGGGGAGATTATCAATGGAGCGCACTTACTTGTAAAGGCTGTTATTGCAAAGGGAAGCATTGGCAGCACAGTCGGATTTTCCAGTGTTCGGGTTGGTGAGGTCAGCACAAGTGGAACCGCCAGGGGTGCCTGTGATAGATTCTTATCACCTTATCAGAGCCCTCATTTTATCAATGTCCTATTCTTGATACAGTAACCCACAGTAACCTCCCATGTACCTTATCACTCAGTTTGAAGTACTGTTTCAAAAAAGTGTCACTAGTGAAAACGAATTTTGGAATACTACGCTTGAGCAGGGCAAAATTGATCATCCAGAAAAATGTACCAGTTATACTGTATTTTTGGGACAGAGCAAATTTGAAATTTTGGTTCGACAATCTTGAAAACCGATCCATTGGAGTGGAAATACAGTTCCCTTGATCATTTTTTCTTGAAAAAGTAAAAAAAAAACGTTATCAGGCTTGGAGTGTGGTAGTATTATAGGAAAAAAAAAATACAAATTTGAATTCCCGCCAGCCCAACTCCCTGAATAGAACAGCTAACATGGGTTCATTCTCATTGATGGCTACTGTAGAAAAGAAAGTTATGCCTTATTTTTGAAACGGTAAACTGGAAATAAGTGATCTACAGTAACCCACAATTGATCAACGCAGAGCTGTGATTGTAAGCTGGCAGGGCCAGTTGCACAAAAATGTATTTTGTTACAGTAACCTAATTTCATAAGATATTTCATGAGAGTAATATCAAATCAATCACAATCTTCTTATCAATATGATAATCTTGAAACAGAGTAGTGATCTAGATTTTCACAATCACCTTATCACTTTATCACTACACAAATCTAAAAAAGCCGAAATCAATCAGCAAGTTGGTAATTCCCCGTTTCAATATCTTCTCTTTGAAACAGTAACTCACAACATTTTGGTGATAGCTGACATTCTTATCACCTTATCAGTGTTCCCGTTTATCCTGCGTATTATCAGTAAGCTCCTTATCATTTTGTCAATGATTCCTCCCTGCTACAGTAACCCACACTGATGAACGGATTGCCTCCTTATCACCCAACCCTTATCACTCACAATATCCACAAGTCAACGGGCACTGCTCCTGCATCAAAAGCACTGTTGTTACAGTAACTCTTCATTCCCGGACAATCACTTTGTCCATTGGCTTTCGTCTTATCAGCACATGCAGTGGCAGTGTAGCACTGATCAGAGGGACAGCAATCACCAGAAGTGATAAGAGTCATACTGGCAGGACACAGGCCCATTAAGGCCGCTGGAAGAGGGCTTTTTAGGGCTTTTATGGGCTGTTTCGGGCTTACGGGAAGTAGCAACTCTACAGAGAGTTTGGGCATTGACAACAGTCAGGAGGGCTAGGGAAATCAGGATTTTGCACATTTTCAATGGGAAAATTGGCTGTTTTCTGGCTTTTTCCATGCCAAAATCCCATTTTATAAGCGGTACAGTATCCATTTTTGAACGGTTTACACAACTGGTCAAACTCAAACTTGCTAGTTTTCTGATCTTTTCGCAATGTTTGGATTTCATGGCAAATGTGTGAAAAAGAGAGGTTTGATGTCATTTTTTGGTTTTTTCTAGGGGGATTTAGGGGTGTTTGAACAGGTGGATAGGCGGGAATTTGAAGTTTTGGTGGCACCGAAATTTTGAGATTTTTTTGGGAAAATTTGAAATTGAAAATTGAAATGATTTTTTTTGAATGTTTCAAAAGTGGAAGATAGCTTTGAACAGCTTATTTGTAAAGTTGGAAAGCTGATAGTTTGATCAAATTTTTAGAAAAAAATCTGATGTAGATTTTCGGGAGAACTGTAGGTTGGGAAAAATTCCAATCTGCCTTGCTCGCATTAATTTTTTTTATTTTTTGAAAAATTGTGGGATTTTTGTAACTGAAAAAAAAATGTTTTTTTTGATGTTTCAAAGATGGGATATAGGTTTGAGCAACTTCTTTTTTACGTTGTTTAGCTGGCCTCTTCATAAAATTAAAAAAAAATCTGTTGTATTTGCGGGATTACGGTAGGTTGGTAAAAACAAAACACCACTGACATAACAAATGTCTTCAATTTTAAAAAAAATTCTGAGATTTTTGTAACTGGAAATTTTTGTATTTTTTTTTAAATGGATGTTCAGCGGGTTTCCAGGAAATTTTCAGAAAAAAGAAAAAATTCTGGTGTATATTTACGGGATTACTGTAGGTGGGGAAAAGTTCCAATCTGCTTTGCTCGCATTAATTTTTTCCATTTTTTGAAAATTTTTGGTATTTTTGTAACTGTATAGAATTTACGGGATTACTGTACTTTGGAAAAAGTTTAAAAAAAAAAAATAATTGCTGTTTCAAATTGGAGTTGAAATTGATGAGTTACAGTTATTTGAGATCAACATTTTTTAAAATTAAAATTCGGCATTAAATTTTTTTTTTAATTTTACAGAACATTTTGAAATTTCGATGACTTTTTTTCAACGTTTCAAGGTTCCGTGAAAAATATTAGGTTCAGGAATAAGTTTTACTTCATCTGTGCTATTGTAGATTTTCGGGATTACTAAAGGTTGGGAAAAATTCCATTCGCTGAGGCCAGAACGAAATTTCTTTATTTTTCAAAAAAATTTATAGGGTATTTGTAACTGAAAAAAAATTAATTCGCACGATGCGTTTTTTCTAATTTGTACAGGAGATTTTGAAATTTCAACGTTTCAAGGTTCTGTGAAGAAGATTAGGTTCTGGAATAAGTTTTCATTTTTTGGTCGACATATTTTGTGTAGAGAATTACTGTAGCTAACTTGTGAGCAATCACGGGGTACCGTTTTGAATTTTTTATTTATTTCGCGCGTTCTGTGAGTCGCTACTCAACGAATTGTTTCATTCTTGGCACGGTGCAAAAAAGGTCCGAATACAACATATTTCACGCGCGTCTCTCTCAAAACCACTGTCTCTGGTCGCAAGCAACACCGAATGTCACATGTGCACTTTTTCAGTTTCAAACTTCTTTAGTCTAACAGAGCGCGTTTGCAACGTGATTGAGCCAAAATTCCATGAAAACCTCATTTTCCGGTTTCAATGCAACGGAATAAGGACCTGAAAAGTCACTTTTATGTTTTCTACGCTATTCTCATGGATTTCAGAATAATCTTGGTTTATTCACAAGTGAACTCCGAATACTCGCAGCTTGAGAATTCGCTTTAAAGTTGTGTACAGATATTATCGACGTCGCTGTTTACGAGAATCATAGTGGTTTTCTGCGAAAATGCCTAGTTTCTGAATTCTGACGTCTTCAAGTTTGCGTGGTGGTTTCCGAAAATTTCAATTGGTTTTCAAGACTTCCAGGCGGCAGCGCCCTCTCTCTTGTCACCGGCCTCGCGCCCCACGTTCCGGCAGTCAACGGTGGTGCAGTGGTTGTGCGTTCGGACGGTACGCTATTGCTGCTGTGGGTTCGATTTCTTTTTCCCGAAACTTTTTTTTCAGACTGCCTCGTGCAAAAATTGTATCCCAATCCCAAAAAATATGATTTTTTCTAAACTTCGTTAGACAATATTCAGGCATCGCTCCTACGGTAGTAAGATGTTTTTCCATCGTTTTTTTGTTGATATTGAACAATGCAGTCAAATTGGAAAAACGGAAATCTGCAAAACTTTCAGAAAGTTCTAGAAACAGGAAATTTCAGTTTCAAAAAGGTTGTTTAATTGAAACTTGGTATTCGGAAACTAGTATCATTTGAGTACAATTTGAATTTGATATTCAACTTTTATGTTTCATGAGCACTTCATATTTGTTTGCAGGTGAGGCGAATACAATTTACGAACCAGTTCTCGATGCTTTTTTCAATTATGTAGCTACAGTATCCAGTGGAAATGGTGTACAGTGGAAATTTGGTTTTTCTCGGTTTTTTTCAAAGACATCGAACATTGCCAATCGCTTCAATTGACCTAGTTTCTTTGAAACATGTTTTTCATTTTCAACTTCTACAAAGGAAGTAAGATTAGGAAAATTCCGAAAAAATACTGATACTATACAGAAAAATGCGCTGAATTCAATGGTGCTTTCAGAATTTCAAATCCGTTTCAAAATTTTGAAGAATCATAAAAAATCAGCTTTTGGTCACCGGCGAATTCTGAAGGCACCATTGAATTCAGCGTATTTTCCTGTGTATTATCAGTATTTTTCCGGAATTTTCCAGAATTGCCAAGAGAAAATTAGCAACTTCTGTTTCAACAAATGCATATTATCGGGAATTGTTCGCGAATATCTAATTCGATCTTCTTTCGTAGGAGTTTTCAAATATGTTAAATTGATCGCTTTCTTGTTCAAAAAACATGTGAAACCGTGATAAAGCCAATGATAATTCTATAAAGTCAAAATCGTGTCGAGACCCAAATCCGTAATTCGTTTTTTATTCAACTTTCCTGTTGCATTTGTTCATCAAATTTAGCACTGATCTTAAAAGTTCCAATCGATGACTGTGGAAATTAAAAATTAATTGATGTAGAATCAGCAAAGTTGCGAAATATGGGCGGAGCTTGGGTCTCGAAGCGAAAACACATATCCTAGATGTCATCACACCTACTAACTCAAAAAACATATTTTCCACGTTTCTAGGCCATCTGAAACAGGAGGTTTTTCTCAAAAATGTGTAAAATTGTAACCTGAAATTTTCCAAAAAGATAAATTAGGTTTCAAAGCGAAAACAGATGCTTCTGGGCCATCTGAAACAGGTTTTTTGTTTTTTCTGTAAAAATCAGATTTTTCGCTTCGAGACCCATTTTTCATTTTTTTTCAGTTTCTCAAAATTTATAGATTTTTGATGGGATTTTTAGATGAATTCCACGTGACCGAACAGTATTTTTTTGAACGATTTGTGAAATTTGAAATTCCACGTGAAAAATGATGACAATACAGTTATCGGCGCCCTACCGTATCAATTCCACTATTTCTTCTTTTTCTGAATAACTGAAACAATGAAAGACGCGAAATTGAAACCGAAAAAGTCAAAATCAGTGGAGAAAGAGTTGAAAATCTTTCGAATCGTTCGTCGACAGAATGTTTCGTTGAATGATATCAAGGAGATGGAGATGAGAAAAAGGAAGGAATGGATGATTGGAGAGCAGGGATGGATTGGCAGGAAGTGGAAGATGGTCAAGGATACGGTCAAGTGGGTTAATTGGAGGTTAGTAGTTGGAGCATTGGGGAAGAATCAATTTTTGAGAAGAGGGAAAAATATGGAGAGGTTTTGAAACAGTTGAAAAAAAAATTGTTCTTTTTTTTCTGCTTCTGAGATTTTTTGAAAATTTTGAAAGTTTTTCTGATTGTTCAAGTGAGGAAAGATAATGTCTTTGAAAAACACTTTTCTGATTTTTAAAAATTTTTTCGAAAAAAAGTGATTTATTGATTTTTTGGTTTTTTTAGGATTTCTTGAAAATTTTTCAATTTTTCCTGGAATTCAATGCATTTTCAAATAAATTTTCTGTTCCTCCAATTTTTGATATTTTTGTGAAATATTTGTCAAACTTGATATATACTTCTTCATCAGAACCAATGAGCTCGAATAAGTTATCAGTTGACCGTTAAACCTAAAAAAAATTTTGGTTGCTAAACCAAGTTCAGACCGATTATTTTCAATAGGAAATTCGAAAAATTTGAAAGTTGTAACGGGAAAAAATTTTAAACATAAAACCCGAATTAATTCTTTTTTTCTGATTTCCTGTTTTTCGAAAAAATGCTATCTGTGGAATAATTTTGGCGATTCAAAAAAAAAGTAAAAACTTTCCGAAACTGGAAAAAAATTTTAAAAAAATTTTCCGTTTCTCAACTTCTTTTCAAATTGATCATCTGAAAAATTCCCAGTTTTCTTGAATCACCTTTTGGATTTCTAGAAATTTCCTGATTTCTGAAAAAATAATTCATGGGTCTTCATGGGAACCTAAAACAATTTTTCTGCTTTTCTATTTTTTAAAAAAAAATTCCACTGCACTTCGCCAGCAATGGTTTGAGCGATTCAAAGAAAAAGTTGAAAACTTTTTGAAACTGGAAAAAAAACTTTTTTTATGCCAAACCAGCTGCAGACCGATCATTTTCAAACTGCAATTCAAAAAGTTTTTTTGCAATTCAAACAATTTTGAAACGGGAAAAATTGTATCCTAAAAAATTAATTTTTCATTGCAATTTTTTCTGTTTCCCTTTTTTGGAATATTTCTATCAGCAGTGCGCCTACAATAATTTTGGCAATTCAAAAAGAAAATTTGAACACTTTTTGAAACTGAAAAAAATTTGAAAAAAAGTTTTTTTTGCGGTTTCTCAACTTTTTTTCAAGTTGATTATCTGAAAAATTCCCAGTTTGGAATCACCGTTTTGACTCGTTCGAACCATTCGAAATTGGTCAATTTTCCAGACGTCAACGCCGAATGGCCGCTCACAACTTATCGATAATTCTGCTCAGCTTCATCATCATCATGCTCTCCATCACTACTATGTTCATGGGTGAGCTATTTTTTTCGATAAACGAGACCGGAAGAATGGAAAATTTGAATAGATTTGATTTTATCGGAATTTCTTGAGACAGAAAAAAAATTTCAAAAAAAAATTTTTTTTGTTGGAAATTTTTTTTCAATTTCAAACATTTTCTGCTTCAAAAACCTTCTAAAAATCCGAAAATTTGTCAAAAATCAATGGTTTTATTATTTTTTATTCCAGACAGAGAAGAACGTCACGGAAGTATCTATCTCTCTGCAACACCTCCGAAAGTGAATCCGATTGTGGAGATGAGCAAGGCAGGGTTCCAGAAGTATCTGGTTCGCGAGAATGGAAATAAAAAGTTTTGAATTATTTACGGTTGAAAATATGAATAAAAATTGATTTTTGCTTTTTTTTCTGTTTCAAAGTGTAGAGGAAATTTGATATTTTGTTGGGAAGACATTGTTACTGATGTCCAATTTTCTTAGATTTTCTGAAAGAATGGATTCTAAATGGTCCGATCGATGCCCCATGTGAAAAGTTAACATGACCCAGCTGAAACAGTAAAGATTAACACTGTTTCGGAAAGTTTCTATTATCTTGATCTTTTTTGACTTTAATGAGGTCATTGATGTTTTTACTGCATGAAATCTGTGGAATTTCAAATTTCGGGTCTCGATGCGAAAAGATGTTCAAAACCATTGTTTTTTAGACCCGGATTAAAATTGACAACACTGGAGCACGCAAGATTTAGAAGGAAGCTCTGAAACATGGATTTTGTTCTAGATGGACTCAAATTCAAACTTTTTCTGTTCCATGGAACTCTCATTAGACTATTTGAGGAATATCTCATAATTGATCCTAGAATCAGATATTTTTTATCACTTCAGTATTGATTTTTCGCCCGTGAATGTACTACCAACATTCGTTTGTAATTAACTAACCACTGATCGATTTCCCTATTTGAAAAGCTTACAAGAACCAGTTGAAACAGTGAAGATTGTGTCATGGTTCGGAAATTTTCAAGAATCGACATTGAATCCGATTAACAGTACTGGAAACATGGAAAATTTACAAGGAAGCTGGGAAACATGAATTTTTTAATGATTTTTCACCATTTTTATCATTTAGGTCTCGAGACGAAAAGATCTGTGAACTTGAGTCGCGTCGCCAAGAAAATCGGTTTCTCTCGGGAAAGCTGAGATTTCTAAACTTGGCGAAACAGTGAAGTTTTCATAATTGTTGCATCATCTCAAAAGTTCATCTCGAATTCAAAATCTCAAATTGGCGCGCGCGATATCTCGCAGCAAAAACTACAGTAAGACGTGCATTTTTCAGTGTTTTTAGGCTAAAAAATGCGAAAAATGCAATAATTCATTCAAAAATAGCCTGAAATCACTGAAAAATGGCCGTATTACTGTAGTTTTCGCTGCGAGATATCGTGCGCGCCAATTTGAAATTTTGAATGCGAGCGGCAGTTTCCAGATGCAACGATAATAGTTCGCTGAAGCAATTTAGAGAACAACTGATGTTGGTCTCGAAGCAAAATACCTACAGTAGGCAAAAAATTTGAATGTTTCCCCTTTTGCAAACTAAATGTTAACCAAACTGAAATAATTCACGATTTCGAGAAAAAATGTAAGGAATTTTTGTTTTCAGAATCCAGTGTCACTATCAAAATTATCATTATTTAATTCAAGGCAAACACTTCTATTAGCCAACCTATTTTCTCATCTACCTTTATCACCTCCCTGAAACAGAAAATCTGAAAAAAATTTCACTTTCAAATTTTCCTAATTTTCTCATAATTTTCATGAATTTCCATTGAACCGCCTACTGCATTCCAGCCAAACCAATCAATTACCCATCCAGCCGCCAGCCAATCGATGATGACCTAGTGCTAATCCTTCTCCTCTATCTCA
This sequence comes from Caenorhabditis becei, assembly GCA_900536315.3. Taxonomy (NCBI): domain Eukaryota; kingdom Metazoa; phylum Nematoda; class Chromadorea; order Rhabditida; family Rhabditidae; genus Caenorhabditis; species Caenorhabditis becei. The sequence continues at coordinate 28,459 of LR538911.1, read as the reverse complement.
TCCATCAGCTCACCTCACACACACACTCTTTTTCCCCTACACACATCTCGATTCCCCTACCAGATTCCCCCTTTTCTTCAGATTTCCCACTGAAAAATGCCATTTTCCGTCGAAATGCCGCTCTCCTACCCGCCAATGAAGACTATCATCAAGTACATGGAAGCTGGGACTAGGTTTGTGGATATTATGTTCTGATCCTGAAAAAAGTTAGAAAATATCAAAGAAACATGAAAAAATGTTTCTGTTTCATGTAGCTCATTTGAGCAGCAGCCCTGCTTTTTAGGTAGTTTCCGAGTTACACAATTTACTTAATATTGCCAAATGGTTTACCAAAAAGTGTTTTCTCTAGAGCCATCACGTTCTCATGAATCGTATTGTTGAGTGTTCATAACCAATGGAAAGCTGGAAGATTCAATTGATTTCTAGAATTTTGTGTTTCAAAATCCTAGTTTGAGATATTATTTGTATAGTTTGATGATCAAGAAATCTGTGTCAGTTGGGTCTCGAAGCGAAAAAAAACGCATTCCGTGCTGCGCCTTTAAAAAAGACTACGATAGATTGCGGTGATAACCGTAACGTTTTTTTAAAGGCGCAGCACGGAATGCGCATTTGCTTCAAGACCCAAATGACACGGATTCCTAGGCCAGTTCAGATTTTACGAATAATATCTGCTTTGTTCAGAACCTAATACAATTCCCATGAACTTTTTACTATTAAACGAGACAGTTTATCATTCTTTGAAAATCTGCAAAAATAGTTGTGAAGATTCTGAAACAGATTTCTTTTTGAAAAACAAATTTTACAGTTTCCACCTGAACAATTCAGTAACAATCAGAATTTCTGAAATCGATAGAACCATCCAGAAACAAGCTAGCTCACTTGTTCCCTTGTTCAGTTGAATTCGAAACAGCAGATAATAACTCGAAATTTCAAAAAAAATAGTTTTATTGATTTACTTGTTTCAAGTTTCTCATTTCTGATCACATGTAGATTTTGAGATGGTTTGTCTCGCTCATTTTAGAGGCTCTGAATACAAAAATCTTCAAACACTGGGGAAAAAATCAGTTTTATAAGCAAGCACGCCAAAAACCGAATGTTCCGTTTCACAATCTGAAAATAGTTATGAAATTTGGGAAACAGTAATTACATTAACGGGCCCTAACGATTTGATTTCCATATATGCATTCAAAATTTCATAGTGATATCTCGCAGCGAAAAGTGCAGTAAGATTTGCATTTAGGACTCAATTTTAGTTAGAAAGCTGTACATCTTACTGTAGTTTTCGCTGCGAGATATCATGCGCGCCAATTTGAGAAAAGTTTTACTGATCGTGAGTTCAATGTCGAAAGAGGAATATTCTGTTTCACATTTCAAAAATAAGTAAAGTTCGGGAAACGGCAATTGATATGATTATGGTTCGCTTTTCTTCCAAGTTTTTGAAAAAAAAACTGATCAAACTGTAAAAATCTCTGTTTCATCAAGTCTATTTCCATAATTTTCCAGACGCTCCCTCCTCCACTCAATCCCTCGCATCCGAACATTCGAGAAGCGAATTCCCTATTCCTTCTCGAAGCTCTTCATCGGACGACAACTCGAAGGTCCACAAGTCACAATGGACTCTTTGAATTGGGTTGGAAAGGATTATGATGAGGAATTCGAGGATATGCAAGTGATCATGTGCCCCGATGGACGATCGATTTATGTGGATTCAGTGAAGGAGTTTGGGAAGTTGCTGAAGTATTATTTGGACAGAGATGGGACAAGTGTCGTGGAGATGGTCGTTAAGGTTAGTTGGGAATAGAGATATTTTTTGAAAGAGACTCAAAAAAGTTATCAATGGCACTAAATTTCCGTTTCAAAAGTTTATATGATTTTTTGAAACAGAGAAAAATGAATTATTTGAATCGTGAGCGTAATATCAATTTTTTTGAATTTTGAAAATTGGCGCGTTGGATATCTCAAAGCGAAAACTACAGTAAGACGTGCATTTTTCAGTGTTTTTAGCCCAAAATCACTGAAAATGCACGTCTTACTGTGGTTTTTGCTGTGAGATAACGTGCGCGCCAATTTGAAATTTTGAATGTAAGCGGTTCAACGATCATACATTTTTCCTGTTTCGAAAATATGTCAAAGTTTTGGAACAGATTTTTTTGTAATATTGGTGAAAGATTGGTCACTTTACCAAAAAAGTTCTCACTCTTGAAATGTACCTGCTACGTCTACTAATAACTCAAATCTACTGTTCCAAAATTTGATCATTTGTTGAAACAGTTTAGTTCTAAATTCGTTGCATATCTCTACTCAAATTTCATTATTTTAGCTAAATTCTGGAAAATTGTCATATTCTCGGGTCTCGCCACGATAAGGCGCATAGAACAAAGTTGCCTGGGTGTGTTTTTTCCCTACTAGTTGACTTTTGTTTCAAGACCTAAACTTTGATTTTTGTTTCGTAAACAGGAAAGTGCAAAACTTCCAAGAAATAAGTCAGCCCAGTGAAACAGGGAATCCCGGTTTCAAAAATGTTTCAACTCCGGCTCTCAATCAATAAACACTTGTAGAACTCGTATGGATTGTTTTTGACAATGTGACACTAATATATTGTTTCAATAAAAGAACTTTTTCAATGTTGATATATATATAACTGAGTACAGCTGTAAATAGAGTACATTTTACGAAAATCATTTTCACATTTTACTCTAGTTTTTTTGATCAATTTTTGAAACAATGAAAACATTTTTCGAAAAAAGTCAGAATCACGGTGTTCTGACAGTAAAGTAAAAGAAAGTGTTCTGTTTCACAAGAAACATTAAAAAATTCGGTCAGTTGAACAATTCAATAGACGTAGAGTGATTTTACTGATGATATGTGGAAAAACATTAAAACTGTTTTATTTTTTTGAATATGTGTTTCTAGTACATATTATCTGTATCATTATTTTCAACTCATTAGGAACGACAAAAGTTTTCTGAAACAGTGATATTATTTTCGTTTTCAGGGTCCTGAAATCCAATTCCCATTGATCAATTGCTCCAAAATCCGGATCCACCACTTGAAATTGACAACATCTCCTGGAGAACCTATCGATTTGAACTTGTTCAAATCCCTGAAAAATGCAGAGTTTGGAAAGGTGGAAGTGAGGAATTCGGATAGGAAAACAAAGGTTTTCTATGAGTTGGAGGTAAGATTTGCAATTAAAAAAATAAAAATAAATAAAAAATCGATAACCGAAAATTTTGAAAAATTTTTTTTTCGATTTTTTGAAAATTAGTTACTATCGAAATTGCACAAAGTGGCGTGGTGGACGAGAAAAACGCGAGTGGGCGGAGCGTCGAGTCTCGCCACGATTTGAAGTTTCGAATGCGTCGATTACTGTATTTCATTTTCTTTTTCACTTGAAATACAGTAATCGACGCATTCGAAACGTCAAATCGTGGCGAGACTCGACGCTCCGCCCACTCGCGTTTTTCTCGTCCATCACGCCACTTTGTGCAATTTCGATAGTATTTTTTTCTAAATTTTTAAAATTTTACAAATTTTATGATAAGAAATTTTTTTTTAATTTCATCATTTTTCAAAAATTTTCAAATGTTTTTTTCTGAAATTTCTAAAATTTTCAAATTCAAAAAAAAAAAATTTCGATCTCTAATATTTTTTCGGAGTGAAAAATTAGAGATTTTTGAAATTATTTCTGAAAAATCTTTCTTATTGATTTTTAGAATTTTTTTCAATTTCAAAATTTTCTGAAACTTCCTTTGGTTTTTGAAATTCTCAATTTCATGATTATAGATTCTCTTGGAATTATTTTTTGATTTGATTCCCTATTGATTTATTGATTTTTTCCAGAAATCCCACATTTCCCACCTCAAAATCCACAATTCCTGCCCCCACCGGGACCCAAAAGTGCTACTGAACATCCAAGTGGCCAAGCTAGAAATCACTGAACCTCTGGGAAATAATTCCGATAGATTTTTGAGTTTCTGCCGGAAATTTCAACAAAACTGTGAAGGAATTGGGTCAAAATACGAAGGAGAATATGGAGTTGAAGGAGGATTTCAGATTCTGAAGGATGGCGGATTCTGGAGAGTTTTGGAGGGAGAGATGAAGGCGGAGAGGAGGTATTTTGGAGGGGGGTGAGTGGAAATTGCTGATTGTTACGCAAAATTAGGGGAAGAATTAATCAATTGATAAAGTGATAAAGTTGAACTTGGGTCATAAAGGTATCAAATTTCGAAAAATCAAAAATCAATAAATGGTAGAATAGAAACCGAAATTTTTTGAGAATCAGTTTTGTTGAGCTACAGCTTTTCTAGACAAACTGAATCGATTTTCAAAAAATAACCAATCGATAAAATGGTCCATATGAAACTGGAAAAATTTTGAATTTTCCGTTAATTTCGGGGCTACAGTAATCACTTTTTAGCGGCAACTTTATCAAAATGAAAAAAAACGGTTAATTACGGTTCCACTACAGTAATATTTCGTTTATTGACTTTTTAACTTTGATTCTTCGATAATTCTTCAAAAAGGGTACAGAAAGGCAGTGAGCTCTGGATCAAATTTCAAAAAATATAAAATCGAAAAATGGTGGAATTGAAACCGAAATTTTCTGAGAATCTCTTTTTTTTTGAGCTACAGTAATCTTTTTGACACATGGAACATCGATTCTCAAAAAAACAAGCCAATCGATAAAATGGCCCATTTGAAACTGGGAAAATATTCGAATTTCAGTTGATTTCCGGGCTACAATAATTATGACTTGACCAGAACATTATCAAATTTTGAAAATCGCCAATCGATAAAATAGTACTCTTGAAACTGGGAAAATATTCAATTTTTCCAGTTTTATTGCTCATTTTTTGAAGTACAGTAACCCTAACAGTAATCAAATTTAGTTTTTTATCAAGACAGAGACTGAATGTTAGTGATTTTCCAGAATTGAGGTTATGTTTAAAATGAGTGTGAAACGGTGCAAATTTGAAACAAACTAGGCTTTTTAGGGTTAATACGGTTTCACTACAGTAATCTCAGGTTTATGGATTTTTCAAATGAGCAAATGGGAATCAAACTCTATCAAACATCATTATTTTCGGTTCAAATCAGCCGATCTTGTAACGGTGACCTACAGTAATCTGCGGTTTCACAAATTCTATAAATTTAGGGGAGATTACACGTTGATCATTGGTCCTTCAATCAACATGAAGAGTGATCTAGCGGATTTATTGATTAGTTGGCTCTGATAAGCTGATTTTTTTATGATAACAGTTGAACTCGCAAAGTACTGTTTTTCCACCGTTTCGACTTCAAATCAAGTATTTTTCGAAACAGAAAATCTTCGGTTTGTACGCCGAAATGTTTCATTTTCAAATCTCCATCATCAATTTCAAATGATCAGAGCTAGCGAAATTGGGCAATTAAAATCTTACTGATGTAGTCGATTGGCATTGATTTCAACTAATGCTATTAGAGCTAGATCTGGAACTGTAACCTACAGTAATCCTCGGTTTCAAACCCCATAAACCTAACGGATAACACGTTGATTTTTTTTTGAAGCACAGAAAAAATGAGCGGAACTTTTGCTAGTGATTCTTCGAACTAGAATCTCTGTAAATGATGATTTTGAAACTGTAGATCTTTAAAGAAATACTAATCCTCTTGTCTATTACTGAACCACTTCAATTCCCACTTTTCAAAATAGTTGTGTAACTGTAAAGTACAGTAATCTCAATCTAGTGGTTTTATTGATTAGCTGGGTCTGATAAGCTGATTCGAATTTGTAACGCGTCAGTACTATTTTCTACTGTTTCGCCTTCAAATCAAGTATTTTTTGAAACAGAAAATCTTTGATTTGAGTACGAGAATTTGCAATTTTCAAAAATCCATTTGTTTTATCAAAATCGTACATGAGTCATTAATTCCACTCGAAGTATTGTTTCAGTCCCTGCCACCTTATCAAAATCCCTGATAGCACTGATAAGGAAGTGATTATCCGACATGAGACGACAAGCAAAATGAAGAAGATCGTTGTGGAGATAGTGAGAAAGGGCAGTGCGGTGAGTTAAAGCCTGTTTCATAGGGAACTGATAACTAATAAGATGATTTTGACTGTTATCAATAGAGCGCGGTTTCTCATAGACAGACAAAATTACAGTTTCACTGATAACTGATAAGCTGATAACTTTGGTAATCGTCGATTCTGTAGTAGAAAATATTTCTAGCTGTTATCAATAGAGCGAACTTGCTCATTGGCAAGATTTTTTGAAATTTTCCCTGTTTCTCACCCTTTTTTTCTGAATTTCAGCCATTTTCCCACTAATTTTCTCATTTTTCTAGGTTCCCTGGTCCTCCGTCTCCTATTTGGATACTTTTCGTCACTACACCTCCAATCAAATCGCCCTTTTCAACTCTGTCCATCCGGGGATCCCCGTTGGCTCAAGTGATGCTCTTCTGGTGTCTTTCACTGAAAAACGCATTTTTGTTATCATTTTTCCGCTGATTTTTTTGATTTATTTGGTTTATGTGTTTTTGTGGAAAAAATAAAAAAGAATAGATTGTTTTAACAATGGAAACGAATTGTAAATGGGAATTTTGAAACAGAACATGTTTTCAGGGGGTCTAGGAAGGTTCCAAAAGGTTCCAGAAGGTTCCAGAAGCTTCCAGAAGGTTCCAGAAGCTTCCAGAAGGGTCCAGAAGGTTCCAGAAGCTTATAGAAGGCTTCAGAAGCTTCCAGAAGCTTTCAGAAGGCTTCAGAAGCTTCCAAAAGCTTCCAGAAGGTTTCAGAAGCTTCCAGAAGCTTATAGAAGGCTTCAGAAGCTTCCAGAATGCTTCAAAAGCTTCCAGAAGGCTTCAGAAGCTTCCAGAAGCTTCCAAAAGGCTTCAGAAGCTTCCAGAAGCTTCCAAAAGGCTTCAGAAGCTTCCAGAAGCTTCCAGAAGGTTTCAGAAGCTTCCAGAAGCTTCCAAAAGGCTTCAGAAGCTTCCAGAAGCTTCCAGAAGGTTTCAGAAGCTTCCAGAAGGTTCTAGAAAGTTTTTCTCCAGTTGGTTAATTGTAAGCAAAATCTTCGGTTTCAAATTTCTCATTTGATTTATGTGGAACAGAAAGAAAAGTATTAATAGATTCGAGAGTTATCACATTCTCGTTGTCAAAAAGCCAAAGTTTTCGAGAATACACTATTCAAATTGTCAGTTTTCTTCTTATTTTTGTTGAATAAATTCAAAATATAGTTTCGATACGGCTTGTACATGATGATAAGGGCACCAGTGGTGTTGATACCGATTGTAGGGATGATAAGGTTGCAGATGTTGAGAAGGGCTGGAAAATAAAATACAAAATGAGGCTTTTACTCTTTCAACAGTTTTTTGAATTGTTTTCAAGATTTTTTGAAACAGTGTATGCTCGTGAAGTTTCAAATCATAGTCTGATGGGTCTCGCCACGAAAATGGGGTTTCCGGCTTCTGGACAAGATTTTTACACTTTTTTTGATGAAAACGGGTAAGATCAGCCAAATTCCAGCAGTTTCCACCAATTTCCAGTGCAAAAACATGCTGTTTTTACGTTTTTTACCAAAAAACACCTCATTTTCACTGAAAATCGGTGAAAAATGATTGAAATCACCCATTTTCATCAGAAAAAATGCCAAAATCTTGTCCAGAAGCTGTGAACCCCAATTTCGTGGCGAGACCCAACGTCAAGAATCCACTGTTTCCATCATTTTTCATTGCTTCTCCCCCAAATCTTCTTACCTTGACTAACCACCACCCTCATCGTCAAAACCACTGCGAACACACCCAACGGCACCACAATCACCACCACAAAAATCAATAATTGAGTGAATGAAGCCAACAAGAACATCTTTTGCATCTTCCTCGTTGTCCTTGAATACCTGCCCGCTTCTTCGGAATAAATGTAGATGACACAGTGAGAAAAGAAGAATGTGTACTGTAGAAAGACTAGGGAGAGTACGGTAACTATGGCAATGCTCAGCTCGTTTCGATTTGTGTCGACAGCGAAGGTTTGGGGGGAGAAGTAGAGCGGGGAGGGGCAGGGGTTGAGCTGGAAAATGTTATTGTCTGTTCAAAAATCGGTGCAGTAATCGCCCTTGGCGCGGCGGCCGTGGCCGAGGTCGCCGGCTCGGCCACACCAAAACAAAATTTTCAGTGATTTTTTCACTTTTTTTTCATTTTTTTCTTAGTTTTTTCAACTTTTTTCAGATTTTTCTTGGAAAATCTTCGAAAAACTTGTATTCTTGACATTCTTCTTTGTGTTTTCAATTGAACTGTTTGCAAATTGTATGATTTTCATTCATTTTTCCAGAGAAAACGACCGACATGCGCCAAAATGAGGGAAAGAGAGCGACGAGGGAATCGACGAATTTTTGTGGGAAAAACAACAAAAAGGACAATAAATAATACAGCTGAGTTATGTTTAAGTACATTGACACATTTTAAGCAAAAATTATTGCAGAATTTATCGAAATTCACTGCTCCAGGCGACGAAACAACGGCGATCGGCATGGAATTGGCTGAAGCTCTTCGGAAATTGATAAATTCTGCAATAATTTTTGCTTAAAATGTGTCAATGTACTTAAACATAACTCAGCTGTATTATTTATTGTCCTTTTTGTTGTTTTTCCCACAAAAATTCGTCGATTCCCTCGTCGCTCTCTTTCCCTCATTTTGGCGCATGTCGGTCGTTTTCTCTGGAAAAATGAAAAAAAATCACACAATTTGCAAACAGTTCAATTGAAAACACAAAGAAGAATGTCAAGAATACAAGTTTTTCGAAGATTTTCCAAGAAAAATCTGAAAAAAGTTGAAAAAACTAAGAAAAAAATGAAAAAAAAGTGAAAAAATCACTGAAAATTTTGTTTTGGTGTGGCCGAGCCGGCGACCTCGGCCACGGCCACCGCGCCAAGGGCGATTACTGCACCGATTTTTGAACAGACAATACATCAGTAGAAGCTTAAAATTGACTGGCTGAAATTGGAAAACATGTTCTAGACCTAGTGAAACATTTTTTTTTGTTTTTTTTTTTTTGAAATTTTCAAATTGGTCTCGAAGCGAAAACTACAGTAAGACGCGCATTTTTCAGTCAATTTTCCCTTTTTGGCGCGCCAATTTGAAATTTTGAAAGTGAACTCAAACAAAGACTAAAAAAGTTTTTAGACTGCGAAACATGTTCTAGACATTGTGAAACATGTTTCATCGTATTGTGAAATATTCTTGACTGCAAAACAGCAAGTTTGAAATTATCACTCTCGGTATTCGCTTCGGGACCCAAAATTCTTTTTGTTTGGAAAACCCATATACATTAAACAATTTTTATTAGAAAAAAAATGAAAACTTTCTGTTACAGAAAAATTTAGAAAGATTTCTAAAATTGTGATTTTTTATTGATTCCTGAGAACCTTCTGTTACTACTAACAACACAAGCTCCCAGGACATAATGCAAACGCGCTCTGCTAGACTAAAGTTCTAAAAGTTCACATGTGACTTTCGGTGTTGCTTACCGTAACCTGCGAAGAGAGACAATAATTTTAAGAGAGACGCGCGTGAAATATGTGGTTTTTGTGCAGCTGACACGGTGCCAAGAATGAAAAAACGCGCGAACTTCAAAACGGTCAACATTGAGAAACATGTTTCACCAGGTTGTCAAATGTTCTTGACTATTAAAAAACATGTTAGAAGCTTGCCGCTTCGTGAAACAAGTTTGAAATCAGCACTCTGGGAATTCGCTTCGAGACCCAAAATTATTTTTGTCAGGAAAACCCTACATAATGGAAGTTTCAATCGGATAAAAATATGAAAATTTTCTGTTACAGAAAAGTTTTTAAAAATGTGAAAAATTTCGGACTTGTATTGCTGTCCCACGGCCAGTCACCTGATGGGTCTCGCCACGAAAATGGGTTTCACAACTTCTGGACAAAATTTTGGCACTTTTTCTAATGAAAACGGATAAAAAATCTCAATTTCAGTCATTTCCAGCCAAATTCCAGCAGTTTTGACAAATTTACAGTACAAAAACATGCATTTTTGGATATTTTGCCGCTTTCTCCCAAAAAACACCCAATTTTCTCCAATTTTCGGTGGAAACTGCTGGAATTTGGCTGGAAATGACTGGATTCACCCATTTTCATCATAAAAAGTGTCAAAACCTCCCAAAACCCATTTTCGTGGCAAGACCCTATTTTTTGGCTTGAAAAAAATTTTTTCTGTTACAGAAATTTTTTTTTGTTGAAAATTCAAAATTTTCACTACTACTATTGCGGATTTCAGATTCACAAATATCGAATTCTCACCTTCAAGAACTTAAACTTCAACTCCTCACTATCACTTCTCAACCAAAACGCCACCATCGCAATAGAAACTCCTAGAAGCCCATTGAAAACCACCAGAAGACTTCTGAAGAAGGGATTCTGAATTCTGAATCGATATCCTTCGGGAATCATGTAGTGTTGGCGGTTTTCGAAGAGCAGGATTCCCGCGGAAGAGATTCCTGAACTTCGGAGTTTTTTTTGAACTTTTGATCTTTTGATTTTTTACCTCCATAGCAACACATGGCTAGGTAGAACTGAATTTCAGAGGGAATTCCAAAGATATTAGTGGAAATTCCAATGTATCCCATGGCAAAAATTGGGTAGAAAACAAAGGGAATTAGGAATACGGTATAGACAAGGTCGATTAGAAGGGTCCTGAAGCGAAAAATCAATTCCACTAAAAAAGAAAAACACAAAAAGAAGTGATTTTTCACTGAAAAATTGTGAAAAAAAAACGGAAATTTGAGGAGAATTGCCCCATTTTCATCAAAAAAAGCTTCAAAATATTGTCCAGAAGCCAAAAATCCCATTTTCGTGGCGAGACCCATTGGGTGAATCGCTGTTGCATCACCTTGCATTCAGAATTTCAAATTGACGCGCTTATTAGAAAAAAAGTACTATCGAAATTTCGATAGTCACCACATGAAATGTGCCGTTTCAGAAACAGTGGAAAAATCTGATTTTTCAAGAACTTTTCAATTTTGCGATTGTCCATAGAAAAAACCAAAAAAAAAAATTCAAAATCAACACGTCCAATTGGAAAGTTGATGAAATAGCGATGCAGACGTGTTGTTCAAAGAAAATCAAAATTTGAAAAATTTCAGGAAAACCCTCCCCCAAAATCCCAGTTTTCTGCTTAAAAATCAGCATTTTACCTTCAAAATTCCAAATTTTCTTCAATTCCTCTTGGAAAAAGGGAGATTTGCAGATTTGCATTTTTCTAACATAAACAGCCAAAAAATGCAAATCTTACCGTACTTTTTGCGCGCCAATTTGAAACTTTCATGCTTTCATACAAAAACACAGGACGTGACAATCATCCAGTAACAAATTCAAATTTCTCCAGTTTCAAAACTTCCTCATGAAACTGCAAAAAACACTTTTTTCCGGTGACAAACTTGCAGAAATCGATGTTTTTTATCATATTTTTAAAAATCAATGAAACCTGCTGAAATTTGGTTGGAAATTATGGGATTCAGCCGTTTTCATCAGAAAAAGCGCCAAAACCTCGCCCAAAAGCCGAATATCCAATTTTCGTGTCGAGACCCAACTCACCAAATCTTCAAATGCAACAAGCACCCTTTCAAGTGTTTCATAAACTCTGGAGTATGAAAAATAATCAAATAATAGGCCAGGAAATTCGCAGGAATCCCAAAACATCCCACAATTTTAGCGCCGATGGATAGGGATTCAGGGGTGGTGAGGAAGAGGGTTCCAGAAGGTTCCGGACAGGTTTGAGAGTAGTTTTGGGAGTAGTATTGTGATAAGGGGGACATTGATAAGTGATAAGGAAACTTTATGGGCAGCTGATAAGAGAGTGATAAGAAATTGATAAGAAACCAATGAGCAGGTGGAATTTGAAAGGTTTGAAAAGCATAAACATGCAATTATTTGTCAGGTGATCTAAAGTTGGGGTAACTGATAAGGAAAAGAGGAACTGATAAGAAAATTGGATTCTTATCATTCTTATCAGTTGATAAAAATAGCTCCATGAATCGTCGAGTACTGAATTCCTGTTTTCAAGGCTCTAGAAGTTATAGCTTTGAAACCGGAACCACTAGCGTTCGAGTTGTCATTTCACTGATAACAGGATTGATAAGACCCTTATCATAAGGGTTTGGTGATAAGAGCTTCTAGAAAGCTCTCTGGGCTTCAGAAGCCTGGAATTCAAAAAAAAAATATTTTTATTTAAAAAAAAACAGGAATTTCAGAATTTCAGGCTTTTTATGAACATTTCCTCATTTTTCCATAGCATTGTTGCTTCTAGAACTGGTTGAAAACAGCTACAGTAACCCGCCATCCGTGTAGTTCACGAGGACAACCATTACACGCATTGTAGGTTATGATGAACGTGGTGGAAGCTTCAAACTGAAAAATGTTAATTTTATTGATTTTTTTAAAAAATTTTGATTGATTTTTCTTACCTTTAACACCGCTTTTCTTCATTGGAATTATCCAGAAAATTTTATAAAAACATCAGAAAAATCAGAAAATCAATTGCAACCCTTCTGGGTGCGGGAATTGGGGAATGAATGGTTGGTTGGGTTACATTGATGGTTAGGGGCATTGTTACTGATAAGACAAGGGGATTGATAAGATATTGGTGATAAGGGTCTTGGCTGCAGTGGGGAATGGAACATGATAAGATTGCTAGATGACGTTAGGAGATTCAGAACGCATCCGTATCTTCTAGAAGGCTTCTAGAAGTGTTGTGAGCTTCTGAAGGCCATCTGGAGCTTTGTGAATCATTCTGGAAGCTCCTGGAGGCTTCTGAAGCTTTCTGTAAGATTCTGGTTATTCTAGAATCCTACTGGAAGCTTCTAAAGCCTTCTAGAAGCTTCTAGAGGTTTCCATGCCTTCAGAAGCCTCCAGAAGCTTCTAGAAGCTTCTAGAATTTCAGAAAATCTTCTGGAAGGCTCCAGAAGACGCCAGAAGTCAGCTTGATGACGTCAGAGCATTCAGAAAGCACCAGAAACTCCTAGAAGGCTTCTAGAAGCATCCAGAAGCCTCCAGAACCCTAATGATTCCTTGAAAACTTGTCTCTGCTCTCTCCTCTTCCCACACTCTCTCGCTCCCCGCTGCAAGTGCGCTCCACCGCTAACTTGCTTTTCGTCGAGTTTCGAAACTCATTTTAGGCCAGTTCTACCCTAGTTTTGGCTCAATTTTCATCGATTTTCAATCAATTATTGATTTCGTGCTGTCAGAAGCCGGCTCTTTATACAATCAGCTCAAAACTTTTGGTTCATCATTTATCAGTTTTATCAACAAGATTTCAAACACAATTCACATAGATACAATAAATAGCTTCAATTCCTTTCCTGAAAACCAAAGAGTACTTCAATTTGCTCTGCAATGCTCCAACTCACACATCCTCCCATGTATACCGCCCATCATCTCCGCATGTCACAGTGACTTCAGCCACTGTCACATATTCCACACCAATTGGTATCATTGTACCATTGTTTACTGTATCAGCCTAGAAATATCAACATGAAACTCTTTTATTGCTGTCCCGCTCGATGGGTCTCGCCACGAAAAGGGTTTCTGGCTGAAATACGTCTTCCAGTCAAAGTTTTGTCACTTTTTCTGATCAAAACAAGTGAATTCAATCATTTCCAGCCAAATTCCAGCAGTTTCCACCAATTTTTAGGGAAAATGAGGTATTTTTGGCAAAAAGCGCCATAAAACCCTAAAATGAATGTTTTTGCTCGGAAAATCGGTGAAAACTGCTGAAATTTGGCTGGAAATGGTTGAAAATGCGTTATTTTACCCTTTTTCCCGGAAAATTGGTCAGAATCTTTTCCAGAAGCCCATTTTCGTGGCGCGACCCATCAGGAATCATAGATACCGTAAAACCTCTATTAGAAGGGCACTCAATAGTTTGACTTTGAGCTTCACTATCTCAAAAACTAGAAGAGTTATCAAAAAGTTGTCAACTGCAAAGTTGTAGACAAAGATTAGAACTACAACTTTGCAGTTGACAACTTTTTGATAACTCTCGTAGTTTCTGAGATAGAAAAGCTCAAAGTCAAACTATTGGGTGCCCTTCTAATAGAGGTTTTACGGTAAGCTCACATAAGCGGTAACTGAATCACACAGAGAATAGTCTTCGTTATAACAACGGAAGTATGTAGAAGTACAGCCATTGACATCCGGGCGAGGTCTGGGAAATTGGAAAATTCCGAAAAAATACTGAAAATATAGAGAAAAATGCGCTGAATTGAATGGTGTCTTCAGAATTTCAAGGCCGTTTCGAATTTTTGAAAAAGGCATAAAAAATCATCCTTTTTTCAAAAAAATCTTTTTTTTTCAGTATTTTTCGGATTTTTTCAATTTTTCGAGGTCTCACTCTATTTGATTCGGCACAATTTTCAATCCCCCTTGATCTCTTATCACTTCATCAATATTACACGTAGTACAACCTGAAAAACTGAAAAGTTCAGTTGATACTTCCCTATTTCAGTAACCTGCCCTGACAGTTGATGCTTCATTACATGTTTTGGAATGTGCTGATGATAAAATGATAAGCAGAAAGATAGCAATCATGATTGGGAAATGTTATGTTATCACTTTCCATTTATTATTCATGGACACATTGATTATACGTCACATTATGACAAATAGGGTTTAATGGGTAGACTGTAGTCTCCAGAAGCTTCCAGAAACTTCCAGAAAGCTTTGGAGGCTTCTGAAGGTCATCTGGAAGCTTCTGAAGCCTTTTGGAAGCTTCCAGAACCTTTGGAAGCTTCTGGAAGATTCTGAGTTTTCATGGATTTCGATTTTCGGACTGATCCGGGCTCGCGGAGCCCAACTGATAAGGAGCTGTGACCCGATTCGGTGCACATGGACTACAGTAGTCCCCTACCACCATCAATAACTTTCCCTAAGGCACACGTTGGTCGAGTCTTACAAATAATCACGTCACTATCTAATTGACGTCAATGCTCGCTACACACTAACTGATAAGCGACACTTGTTTTGCGTCGGTTCTTATCTAAATGATAATAAATATCGATTATTTCGCCTCGGTACGCAACCAAATGCGTTTGTATTCTTTCCTTTCCTAACTCTTTCCCATGGTCTCAATCCCATTAGCCCCCAAGTACCCCATCAATGCCCCCTCCCTCCATCAATTAGTCCCTTCCAAGTACCACTTGCCCTTTACCTGACCTCAATTTCCATTGCCTCCCCCTCCAAGATGGACTATCCCAATGCAACTACGCTCCATCGCACACCCCACAGGCTCCGCCCCCAACAAACCAGTATAAATAGGCCTGTTTCCAGGGTGATTCTACCATTTTCTGCTCTCTGAAGCGAGCAACGGTCTTCCGGATTTTACTGATGTTTGCTGTGATTTTTTGATTGAAAATGATTTGAAAAGGTGAGTTGCAGCAGCTATTTTACTCGATTTTTTTCAAATTTTTTCGTTTTCCAGGAGCTCCTTCTTCGCGTCTACCAGAAATGCTTCTCTCCCTCACATGTCAGGCTCATCATGGTCGCCGTCGAACACATTTTTCCAGGAGAACCAGTGAGTTGAACCGTTTTTCACATTCAAATCAAAGAATGTTATTTGTTTTCAGGTGAATTTCGACTATGGAAAGGACTACATGCAGCAACAACTGAAGACGTCATGTAGCTGCAAGACATTCGCTTGTCACGAGAGAGATGACTGGAGAAACCTCGAGGAACCAGCGGCAGCACGTTCCAACAATGGAGTCATCGAGGAACCGGAAAGATAAATAGAGATGATCACCATCGAGGACTGATTATTGTCTAGATTTCTGTTGTCCGATCTTACGAATGCCATACATAAAATTATCTTTTTTTGAAAAACTGTGTTTCGTTGCCACAATCGGCCAACTTTCCGAGAGCTTCTAGAATTCTATAGAAGCTTCCAGAAGACTTCAGACGGCTCCAGAAGTCAGATAGATGACGTCAGAGTATTCAGAAGCCTCCAGAAGCCCGTCGAAAGCACAAAAGTTCATCTTTTGGTTTCTGAAGGACACTTGTAACAGGAGGCAAACAGCTGTCTAGCTTCTTGTTGTCTTCAGAAGCCTCAGTGTCATCTGAATCCCCCAAACACTTGCCAGCCACCAGTCTCTGCTCTCTCGTCTTCACACACTCTCTCGCTTCCCCGTTGCAAGTGCGCTCCACCGCTAACTTGCTTTTCGTCGCGTTTCGAAACTCATTTTAGGCCAGTTCTACCCTATTTTTGGCTCATTTTCGCTCAAACTTCCCCTGTATTTTTACCCAATTATTAATTTTGTGAAGCCGGCTCTTTATACAATCAGCTCAAAACTTGTGGTTTGTCAGTTCTCAGTTATCATTTATCATTCAAACACAGTGATTTTCGGTAAAAAGCTGCAAAGTACCCTAAAATGCATGTTTTTGCACTGAGAATGGGGGGAAAACTGCTGGAATTTGGTTGGGAATGATCAAATTCACCCATTTTTATCATAAAAATGCCAAAACCTTGCGTTTTCTATGAGAACAAGCTGAACTAATTGGATTACTGTATCAAGGATAGTTGAACTTTGGTGTGTTCAAAAGTTATTGATAATTTGTCTATGGTGGAACTGCAATTCACAATTTGAGCGTTGGTTCAAGGGATCCATAAGTTGGAACTTATTGGGATTGATAGATTGACACAAAATGAAATTTGATCACTGTAAATAGATAGGGAATGATTCAAAATGAGAAACTTATCAGGGCAATGCCGGGTTTTCTAGAGGTGAATCGATGAGGTACCAGTCTACTGTCGAACTGTGTTGGTCGGCTATTGAAACTTTACTGTTGCAACAGAGAATCTTGTGAGTCAGAAGTTCCCGGGCAATTGATCTCAACATGAGTGTGAAGGAAAATGCATACAGAAATCCAGACATTTTAGAAGCAGGAGGAAAAGAGTATTTGAAGTAGCTGTCAAAGCTCTGAATCAACTCAAATGAGCCAATAGATGACTAGGAAAACCAAGAGCTACAGAGCAAGACTTCAATGGTTGGAGGGAGCAAATTAATTTGCCACATCATGAAACCCCATGAAACCGTCACTTGACAATTGAAACGTTACTGTTGCAACAGTAACTGATAGTTTTTGGTAAGTTTAATAGGAATTACTGTCTTTAAAAACTATCTGGCTGAAAAATGGCAAGAGGGTGGGTTAGGACTCCAATAGTCGAAATCTTTTCGGTTCCATTGCGTCCAACTGATAGCCATGATATCGACTATCAGCTCAACCATGGTCTAAACTAGTGTGCCGTCTCGTGAGAAAAATTTCTCATGAGACCGGGAAATTCCCGAAGTTTCACGTTTTTCCCGTTCCCGACTCATTTGGTCTCGTCTTTTCCCGATCAGTTTTGTCCCGGTTTCACTTCCCTTCATCACAGTTCCCATCCAACTCTTTCCCATGTCCCAATCCCATTAGCCCTCAAAGTACCCCATCAATGCCCCCCTCCACCCATCATTTTGTCCCTTCCAAGTACCACTTGCCCTTTTCCTGACCTCAATATCCAGTGCCTCCCCCTCCAAGATGGACTATCCCAATGCAACTACGCTCCATCGCACACCCCACAGGCTCCGCCCCCAACAAACCAGTATAAATAGGCCTGTTTCCAGGGTGATTCTACCATTTTCTGCTCTCTGAAGCGAGCAACGGTATTCTGATTTTTCTGATGTTCCTGTGATTTTTTATTGAGAAATCAATGTTTGGTGAGTTTCTCAAAAGTGTTCAATCCAGCCGAACAAGTACCCCATTTTCAGACATGGCTCCACTCGCCAACGACGATGACCAGGAAGAGTTCGGAGCCGAGCATTTCCACCGTGACATGGAGAGAATGGATGTGGAAATGCGGTAAGAGGAAGTTGTCATGGAAGACGCCATTCTGAAGGAATCCGTGATGGGAATGCGCGTGGATGATTTCGAGATGGATGCCGGTGAGCAGATGGAAGTCGACGACCCCTCATTGTTCTGGAAACTAAGAAGGCGGAGCAGAAGCCGTAAGTTTCCTTTCGTCAAAATGCCTGAATAACTTGATTTTCTTTTCAAGTTCATGCATACCAAAAACTGTCTATGAACCTCCACAAGGCCTTGCCGGAGGTAAGCTTTTCATCAAACCCTGAAGCTGCAAATATAAATACTTCTTTCAGATGTACGAGAAGCTGCTGGCTTTGAGGAACACCACGTCAGCTCTTGTGGAAGCCAGGAAAAATGGGTTCAAGGGGAACCAGGTCTTCTATAAGGTATGGTAAAGATTGGGATTATGCCTCCAAAATTTGATTCTTTTCAGTTTGAATCGCCTGGATACGCCTTGAACCCTGCGGAGCCGACGCAAGGTGAGTTTCTGACGTTTTGAAAGTCAATATGAACGCAAATGTTTTTCTTTCAGATTAAGGCTTTGGAAATCCAACATCACAAGCAGTTCGTCAAAGTCATTTGGGCTGACAAACGAGGAGAGGATCGCCATTGAGAAGAGCACTGTGAAGACGGACTTCCGAACGGAGAGGATGCTCGCCAAGATGAGCACTTTTGGAGTTCAAGATTATAATTCTCACTTTGTCTTGTAATATTATTTGTTCAAAATAAATGTTTTTCATCTCTTTCTCAACCACCCAAACGGCATGTGATTGCAAGAGCCCCCATGTACCCTTTTCAAAGCTTCATGTTGCCTTGAAGATCATTAGAAACTTTGTATTCTTTTGGTCCCCTTTGGCGTTATTCACACAACTTTCATGGCTTCATTTCATAGCTACAGTAATCTTGATCAATCTCTGACATTATCAGAATCGAGAAACAAAAATTATAGCATACTTTGAATAAGCAACGGAAGCTTCTGATTGATTGATCCTTTCAAAACAAAAGTTTGATACAGTATGTCACATGTATTCAAGAGCCTAATTTACGGAATATTAAACACATTTTGTGTATTGTTGGCGTCCCCGACCTGATGGGTCTCGCCACGAAAATGGACTTTACGGCTTCTAGACAAGATTTTGTCACTTTTCTGATGAAAATGGGTGAATTCAACCATTTTCAGTCAAATTCCAGCAGTTTCCACCAATTTTTAGTGAGAATGAGGTGTTTTTGGTAAAAAGCGCCAAAATACCCAAAAATGCATGTTTTTGCACTGAAAATTGGTGAAAACTGCTGGAATTTGGCTGATTTACCCATTTTCATCAGAAAAAGTGTCAAAACCTTGTTCAGAAGCCTTATAGCCCATTTTCTGGCGAGACCTATCAGGTGGCTCGCCGCGGGATGGCAATAATAATTACCATTAACTATCACATCAATATCTAATGACGTCAATGCTCGCTACACACCAAATGATAAGCGTCGCTTGTTTTGCGTCGGTTCTTATCACAATGATACAAAATATCGATTATTTCGCATGTCTTTGCCTTCAACTCTTTCCCATGTCTCAATCCCATTATCTCTCAAGTACCCCATCATTACCCCCTCCCTCCATCAATTAGTCCCTTCCAAGTACCACTTGCCCTTTACCTGACCTCAATATCCATTGCCTCCCCCTCCAAGATGGACTATCCCAATGCAACTACGCTCCATCGCACACCCCACAAGCTCCGCCCCCAACAAACCAGTATAAATAGGCCTGTTTCCAGGGTGATTCTACCATTTTGTGCTCTCAGAAGCGAGCAACGGTATTCTGATTTTCCTGATGTTTGATGTGATTTTTTATTGAAAATAATTTGAAAAGGTGAGTTGCAGATTTTCGTGGTAAGACCCAATTTTTTAAATTTCAGGAACCTTTCCCCGATCATCGCCTTGCACCAAAACTTTTGATAGAGTCACTATCGGCATTGAGTTGGTCGATATCAAGCCGATGAGAAGAAGCCGTCATCCATCGACATAGGGAACATTACTTCCGCCGTGTTGGATATCTTCCAGAAGACCCTGAACAAAGTGGACACCAATTCACTCGCCAATGCAATTTCAGGTGCTTCGGAACCACGTTTTATCTGTTGAAGAAAAAGTAAGTCTCTAGACTCCCGTGCCATCTGAAGGGAATTTTCAGCAAGCCTGAAAGCGAAGCAAGATATATCGGTTCAACTCCGTGGACATTTGCAGCCACACAATGAAGTTCATGGAACCACGCAGCGTGAGTTGACCTGTTATTTTCTCTACATAGATTCTACCAGAAGGGTCAGATATTGCTCCATATGTATATTTTGAAACAGAAGGCTAGCATTTGGGTTTTAGGGTCTCGCCACGAAAATGGAAAGACTACTACTACTGCAAACGTCGAGAGGGCCTTCATAAATGCATTCAAGACATCTGAAAGCAGTAATATGCGCCCCAGGACAAAAGCATGGGAAGCCTCAATGTCCACCATCAGAGGTTCGCTCCACGGTGCTCTCCTTCCACCTTCCCATTATTCCAGACACATTTCAAGCAGCTGACTCCTCCTCGTACTCTCTTCCTTGGGTCGTTGGAAACGAAGATGTCACGGAAGTCACTGCCAGAAATGGTTCAAGGAACTCTCTGCTTATTGGTTTCAAATGTGGGAAATCTCTCTGTAATCTCTCAAAAAAAATGATAATAAATTTTGATTTATACATATTTCTTCTTATCAGTAATCACAAGAATCAATGGATCCGACAACCGCTTAGCTCCATCGCTTTCTTATCAGTGATCAAAAAAAAAGCAGTGGCTATATTTCCATCAATATCTTCTTTTCAACCAGCTTTAACATGCTTTTACCAGTTTCGTAGTCTCCTTATCATATTTCTTTCCTTATTTTCTTATCAGTCGTTCCAAAATTCAAAAGCTTTTTCAAAAAACGAAACATTTATCATTCAAAATTAAAACGGATTATCAAGTCCCTCCTTAATATCCTCCAGTGTAAGCGCACAACAGTCCTGATCGACCTCATACTCATCAGCCAATGTCTGATACTTCACGATTCCCATATTCGGTGCCGTATCTGTTCCACAAACGAATCCGTCGATTCCTTCCGTGGAGTCGCAGCTGGAATATTGAAATGGTATGCTACCGCCGACACATTGGAAAGTTTGGAGAAAAAAGGGAATTCTAGAGGTGATGAAACTGGAAAAAATGTGTTTAAAAAAAGAAAATTTGTGATTTTCGCAGTTTCAAAAATGACTTTTCAAAAAAAGAAAGAAAATCACATCAGTAGAGGTGTTCCTGGTCCTTTTTGACTTTTTTTTTTCAGTTTCACACAAATTTTATAATTTTTCGTCATCAACTTTTGATTTAGTAAATGCTCATAGAGTTGTACATAATTTTTTGATAAATTTCTCAAAAAGGTGGAATTTTTTTAAAATTTCAAAAAAAAATTGACCAATTTTATAAAAATTTTTTCAGCTTCAAAAAAAATTCATAGAAGCTAGAAAATGTTAGCCAACTATTGATTCGTGTCGATTTTTCGAAAAAAAAGCAAATTTGAATTTTTTTTCAAAATTTTCAAAATTCGCTCAAAAAATTGTTTTCCCAATTTTTCAAATTTGAAAAAACATTTCTATAAATTAAAAAATGTTACCCAACTATTTTTGGATTTTTGGAAAATTCAAAAAATTCGAAAAAAATCATTTTCAAATTTTCAAAAAATCACTTGAAAACTTGAAATTTTCAAAATTTTTGACCTATTTTTGCCAATTTTTAGGATTTTTTTTCAATTTTTTCTAAAATTTCAAAAATTCATATTCTTTATCATTTTCCGTTAAAAAATTTTGAAATTAAAAAAAAAATTACATTTTTTTGTCAAAAATTTTTTTCAATGTTTCATCTCTTTTCCTTATGTAATCACTGAACATTTTTCACAATTCATTGATGGGAGAATCCCAAAAAAAACTCACGAATCCGAATGAAACTCATAACCAAACGGCAACAAACTCGGCGAGACCTTCATATAGGCGCATGTCCTAAAAATCGATAATCAATCAATAATCCCCCTTATCACTAACTTGTTCTTATCATCTCCAGGCTCTCCATCACCCCAAGTCATCGCCACGGTGGTTTGTTCCGGTGGTGGGAAGTTATTGAGCACCGCCCAATCCGGACGGCTCCATTTCCATTTCTAAAATTGTTTTTTAAAAATCAATACTCAGGGTTACTGTACCCACCTCCGTCGATTTACAGTAACTCAAATCTCCGGCATCGGTACAATTCGGGTCCATCTCCAACCCCATCCAAACAGTAAACTCCTTCTTGTCCTGCATTCCCCAACCCGGAGAAATCGGCCGATTTAGCCAGATTTTCAGCGATGATTGGGTTTTCGTCATGTTGGCGCATCTTTCTGGAAGAAGGGAGCCTCCGAATCCAACGGAACACAACTCCTTGGCTTCGGTTTGAGAGATGTTCTCGGCGATGAATGGTCTTTCACACATTTGAGTTTTGTTCAGTTGATCTGATCGCCAGGAGGATTGGAAGTTTGCTGGGCATCCACGGACGTAGATATCGGTGTAGGTACCGTTTTCATCGACTGCAAAACGTAAAATTTCATTGGGGGATCGAACCCGCGGGCGTCCGCACACAAGCCAAGCTCGCACCCGCCTGCGCCACCCCTGCAGCGCTCACTTGCGGCGCGGAGTGCGGTGATAAAGGCGCGGCAACTTACTGTAATTGCTAATGATGTAGTACTTCTCATTGGTTCTGACGCGGAAGAACTGTCGTTTCATACCGGCAAGAATGTTGGGGTAGGCAAGCTAAACTCTCAATTGATTGATAAACCTTATCACCATATCACTTACATAATAATTATCATTCAACAACTGCTCAGTGGTGTAGAAACACGACTTCTTGCTCACTGGAAGCTTGATCACCATGTGAGTGCCATCAGTAGCGGTTTTCTTTTCCAAAAAGTAAATGTCGTCGAGGCCCCAATACTTGCATTCAGTGGTTCCTTCGATGAATTGGGCCACCACACAACGTTTTTTGTTGAAGCAGTAGGTCATGCACTCGTACCAAGAGCCTACTGTAGCAATGTTTCTGGGTGGGGACAGGGTAAGTGGTCCTGGGACGGCATAGACTTGGACCATTGTCACATTGCATTCGGGATTGCAGCCGTCGGAATATGGGCGGTTGAATGACCAGTTTCCGCAGACTAAGGAGTCGTCTTGGTTGCAACCGACTGGAAATGGGTTACTGTAGATTTTAAATTTTTGAAATATTCAAATAGAAAAAGGTATAAGGATCAAGTTCGTAGTTGATCAAAATTCTTGAAAAAAATTTTGAAAGGGAGAAAAAACCGATGAAAAATTAAAATTGTAATTTTTACTTTTTGGGTTACTGTAGCTTGGATACATTTTTTGAAAAATTTTAATAAATTTTTTCAAATAGCAGAAGTTCTAAGAAACAAGTTTGCAGTTAATCAAAATGCTTGAAACCTTTTTTGAAAGGGAGAAAAAAAATCGATAAAAAGTGAACATTTTTCAATTTTTATTTTTGGGTTAGTGTGGGTTACTGTAGCTCGGATAAATTTTTGAGATTTTTGAAATAAATTTTTTCGATTAGAAAAATGTATAAGGAACAAGGTTGTAGTTGATCAAAATTCTTGAAAAATTTTTTAAAAAGGAGAAAAAAATCGATAAAAAATAAAAATAAAAAATTTTTTCAATTTTTTGGGTTACTGTATTTAGCTTGAATAGATTTTTCGAACAATAAAATAAATTTTTTCAAATAGAAAAATGTATAAGGAACAAGTTTGTAATTGATCAAAATTCTTGAAAATTTTTTTTTAGGTGAGAAAAAAATCGATAAAAAATTGAAAACCTTTTTTTTACTTTTTGGGTTACTGTATTTTGGATAAATTTTTTAAAATTTTGAAATAAATTTTTTCAACCAGAAAAATGTTTAAGAATCAAGTTTGTAGTTGATCAAAAAGCTTGAAAAATTTTTTGAAGAGGAGAAAAAATCGATAAAAAGTGAACTTTTTTAAATTTTGATTTTTGAGTTACTGTAGCTTGAATACATTTTTTTAAATTTCAAAATAAATTTTTGCAAATAGAAAAAAGTATAAGGAACAAGTTTGTAGTTGATCAAAAAACTTGAAAAATTTTTTAAAAGGGAGAAAAAAATCGATAAAAAATGAAAATTTTCAATTTTCGATTTTTTTGAGTTACTGTCCCATCTAAACTTCACTGTTTCCTAAAAATTTCAAATTTTTCGCAGTTTTTAAGTGGATAATCTCATGATTTCATTTAGAACTTACTATAAGTGATAGTATATCCCTCCTCTGACGTGTCAATTCTCCAGAGATATTCTTCAGTGTTGTTGGCGAAGAGTTGCTGGAAAAATGATAGAAATAAGGATTCTGTTTCAAAATTTTCATTTTTCGAGTTTAGATTTTTACTGTATGATTTGATGTCCTTAGTCTCACTTTCTCAGTTTCAAAAATCCAAATTAAACAAAAACAATAAGTTTTGTAAAGACTCACATAAGTCTTTCCATTGAGCAATAATGGAAGATTGAGCTCACAAGCTGGCTGATTGGTGAAGAGCTGAAAAAAATACGAATCATTCGCGCTAGTATTATTGTTTTTCGCATTTTCCCAGATTTTATTGATTTTTTGAAACATAAAATGTTTTTTTTGTTGAAAGTTCAGTTTCAAAATGTTTATGACTATTCTCATGGTTTATGTAACTTTCAATCGGGCTGGCCTGAGGTTGGAAAACACTGATATTTTACATTTTTGGGTTAGAAATCGAAAGGCATTCAACATTTCAAATTGGCGTGCAGTCGAAGCGAAAACTACAGTAAGAAGGGCATTTTTAAGTGATTTTGGGCTATTTTTGAATGACTTATTGCATTTTTGGGCACTTTCTGACACCAATTTACTTGAAAACCGCCCAAAAACACTAAAAACTGCAAATCTTACTGTAGTTTTCGCTTTGAGCGCCAATTTGAAATTTTGAATCCGAGCTTACACACCTACAGTAATCCTGTAAACATGATTCACAACTACACCACTTGTCACATTGAACATGAAGAAAATAACTTTTTTTTTCAAGGAATAGTGAAACACAAATTGACAAAAACTTGTCTTCAAATTTGCTGTCACTTGGCAGCTTTCGGTCTCGCCACGATTTGAAAGAAATAGAATGCAAAATTGAGAGACTCAGAGAAAAGTACGCAATTGTCCGTAAAAACACAGGTTTGGCTACAGTAATCCTGTTGAAGGGCGTACATAAACCTTCTACAGTAACCCAAGGAAATGATAAAGTTTGATTATCGAGATGAAGTCGAAATAGAACAAACTGTACCATTTCCTATTTGAAAAAGTCAAGAAACAGTGAATTTCCACTTACAGTAACCAAAAAAAAGCAAAAATCGATAATTAGGGTTACTGTACCAAACCGAGTTACAGTAACCTCAACTTGACCTATATTTGCCGTCCCGCGGCGAGTCACACTGATGGGTCTCGCCACGAAAATGGGCTTTACGGCTTCTAGACAAGATTTTGACACTTTTTCTGATGAAAACGGGTGAATTCAATCATTTCTCATCAATCAATTTGCAGCAGTTTCCACCAATTTCCAGTAAAAAACCTGCATTTTTAGGTACTTTGCCGCTTTTTACCAAAATAACCTCATTTTCACTAAAAATCGGTGGAAACTGCTGGAAATTGATGAGAAATGCTCGTTTTCATCATAAAAAGTGTCAAAATCTTGTCCAGAAGCCGTAAAGCCCATTTTCGTGGCGAGACCCAAGGTCAACTTTGAAGCTTCATAACTTGGTTCAACATCAATATTTTCAAATTCTGCTTTCGCCAATCGATCGATAATACTCTCCTTTACATTTTGCACCTTTGCCCATTCTTCTCTACAACCTGTTAAAAAAATAACCCAGTACTCACCCTAAACGCCACTTGTCCCTCTCCTCCCGATTCGTTCTTTTTCACTCCGACTACCGTATTCCAACCGAACAAATTACACGGCTCCGAGTCAGCCACCTGACTCGCCAGAATACATTCCACGTCTTCTTCGCACTTCTGAACGCATTCTTCGAAACTGGAGACGGTGACTTGAGTGGAAGCGTTGAGACTGTCGGGCTCACCGGCGATTATACCGAATTTGTAGGTAGGCTCCTGGAAAATGGGATTCTGAAGGATTCTAAAGCCATGGAACTCACATTGGTTTCAGAATCCAGCGATTCTGAAGTCTTTAGGAACAATAGAATTGGCAGCAGCAAGTGCCTCATTTTGGGCAGTTTTCCTTTGAAAAGGAAGAAAACATGACTGGAAAGGGCTTATATTGGCTTGGAAAAGGAGGAAGTGTCGGGTTCCCGGGGGTTATTGTGGGGATGTAGACAGGGAAGTTTTGGTCGTTAAGGGTGGGAAAAAATATATATGATTTTTTTTTATATCGCAGAAAAATTTTTTTAAGGTTGTAGAGAAGAATAGGTAAACGTGAAAATGGTAAAGGAGGAAATTATCGATCGATTGGTGAAAACAGAATTTAAAAATATTGATTTTGAACAAAGTTATGCAGCTTCAAAGTTTATCTTGATCCTCTGGATTCAAAAATGTCGTGGCGAGACCCGGAAATTTGGTTTCATTATCGTTTTATCTCAAAATCGGAGTGGGAAGATTTCGCAACGAAAGTTTCCGGCGCAAAACGTGCTGCGCCTTTAAAGTGGGGTACTGTAGTTGCTTTTCGTCTTTTTCCACTTATTTTCCTCATTTTCATCGGTTTTTCAACCGATTTTCGCACTTTTTAATTCAAAAAAGCACAAAACGGGTATTTTTCGTGTAAAAAGTGCAAAAATCGGTTGAAAAACCAGTGAAAACGACGAAAATGAGTTATTGTGCAACTACCGTACTTTAAAGGCGCAACACGTTTTCTTCTCGCAACGAACGACAGGCAAAACGTGCTGCGCCTTTAAAGCGGGGTACGGTAGTTGCGCATTAACTAATTTCCCTCATTTTTAACGGTTTTTCCACCAATTTTTGCACTTTTCACACGAAAAAAGCACAAAAAAACCTATTTTTCGTGTGAAAAGTGCAAAAATCGGTTGAAAAACCGATAAAAATGAGGAAAATCATTGCGCAACTACCGTACCCCGCTTTAAAGGCGCAGCACGTTTTGCGCCATCTCAAAACTGCCGCTCGCGTTCAAAATTTCAAATTAGCGCGCTCAAAGCGAAAACTACAGTAAGACGTGCTTTTTTCAGTGTTTTTCGGCTGTTTTTGAGTAAATCATTGTCAGAAAGTGCTAAAAATGCAAAAATGTCCGTCTTACTGTAGTTTTCGCTGCGAGATATCGCTCTTTTCAATTTTAAATTTCAAGGCTACCCGTAGCCTAACCCGTACCCTCCATTCTCCACCACAACACATCTCTAACGTGTGGCCTTCTCCTATAAAACTCCAATCATTACACGTAGCCTTCCGTGTAGCCAGCTGCTTCTTTTCCGTCTGCGTCTCACTCTCTCTTCAGTGTTCTTTCTTCCTTCCAACTTGTCAACAATTTCGTATTTTTACGTATTGGCGATTTTCCTGTGGGAAATTTATATTTTCAGTGTTTTCGAGTCATTTTTTCTGAAAATCTGAGAGAATGTGGTTTTCACTGAATTTTTTGAAATTAATTGATGATTTATTGTAGCAAATGCCTGTTTTTTTTTTCAATTTTCTAACCAGAAATCTTGAAAAATCCGTCAATTTGGCTAGCCGGCTAGAAATCGCGAAAATTATTGAATTAATTTTGCTACCGTAACCTTAAAGGCGCATGCAGCAAACTGTGCTATGGGTCTCGCAACGAAACACTTGATTACTGTAATTTTTGAATTTTCCATCAATTTCCTTCGAATTCGCTCATTTTTCCTCATTTTTCCTGCATTTTCCCTCAAATTTTCCCATTTTTCAGCCAAAAATGTTGTCTCGTCGTCTGCTCCTCCCCTCCTATCGCACTCTCTCGACAACTTCCGCGCTGAAATCGGAAATCAGTGTGAAGGAGGAACGGCCGTACGTGTACAATGTGAAGCTGAACAGACCGGCCAAATTGAATACTTTTACTATGGATATGTGGAAGTTAGTAATAAAAATCAAATAAATTAATAAAAAATTAAAAACAATAACAAAAAATTAAAAAAAAAAATCAAAAATTGAAAAGTTGAGAAAAAAAGTTCAAATTTCAAAAAAAAAATGTTTCAAAATGTTTTAAAAAATTGTTTAAAATTCCAAAAATTAATAATTTAAGTGAAAAAATACAAAAAAAAAATTTTATTTAAAAATAAAAA
>LR538905.1:34323-72657 GCA_900536315.3 Caenorhabditis becei | reverse complement strand
CGCTTTTGCAAGTTGCGAAAGCGCGCAGCGCGCTTTTGCACGCGTCTCGCCGACGTATCTCGCCCACCCCTGCCTTAAAACTTGCGAAATATCTCCTGAAAACGTCGTTTTTCTTGGAAAATTATGAATTATTAATGATTTCCATAATAAATTCAAAGATAGGGATCTCTGAGTGAAACTTGAGCATTGCAACGGCTATTTTATGGCTTTCAGTGGGAAAATGTTGGGAAATTTTGAATTTTCAAAGTCTCCAGGTAAAAAGTCGTGTTTTCTGCCTATTTTCGTGTGAAAATTCGTAGAAAACAGCAAAAAACAACAAGAAAAGCGCATTAAAAATGTTCAATTTAATCTAAAATGCATTACCACCGTCTTGTTCGCAGGAACCCCGTTCCTGAATCCGTCGTCGAAGGCCGAATACGCGTTGGCTCGTCTCGATGACGTCATGAATCTGGCACAACGTGGCTCCATCTGGCCACTGACATTCGGATTGGCGTGCTGTGCCGTCGAAATGATGCATTTCGCCGCGCCGCGATACGATATGGATCGGTACGGAGTCGTGTTCAGAGCCTCACCAAGACAGGTATGGATTTTGAGATTTTTAAACGGAAAAACGGGCGAAATTGATCAAAATGGGTTTTTTGGCATTAGAAAACTTGAAAATCTGAGAAAACGCTTATATTTCGACGGATTTTGATAAAAAAGCTGAAATCTGTGTTATTTGAACCAAAAACCAGCAAAAATGAACAATTTTCAGTTTTTTACATTGAAAACCAGGAAATCCCTTCAAAATTTTACAAATTTCCCTAAAAAAGACAGAATTTTGTAATTTTTGACCCAAAATCTTGAAATTCGGCTCCAGAACCCTAAAATCCTGCCAAAATTGCTGCATTTTTAAGATTTCTCCTAAAAATCACCTAATTTTGGGATTTTCCACCCAAATCTCTTCAAAAACAGCTAAACTCTTTATTTTTGGTTCAAGAATCGTGCAAATTCTACATTTTCTGCAAATTCGAGGTCAAAGTTCGCCCGAAAAGCCATAAAACTCTTTCCGAAAAACAATAAAACCGAATTTTCAATATCTTTTCGTTTTCCTCGTAAAAATATAACATCCTGCAAGAAGAGAAGCGGGTTTTCCATGTATTTCCCGTATTTTGTTAACAAATAGTGAGAAAAAAGTAATTAATTGGGTCTCACCACGACAATTTCCAGGCCGATCTGATCTTCGTCGCCGGAACAGTCACCAACAAGATGGCCCCCGCTCTCCGCCGCATCTACGATCAGATGCCCGAGGCCAAATGGGTCATTTCGATGGGATCGTGTGCCAACGGCGGTGGATACTACCACTACGCCTACTCGGTGCTCCGCGGAGCCGATCGAGTCATTCCCGTCGACATCTACGTCCCAGGATGCCCACCCACTGCTGAGGTATGATATTTTCAGTTTCCAGTGGATTTCCAGTGGCTAATTTTTGCCATTTTCCCATGAATATCAGTTGTCTTATCCTTATCAATGATAAGTTATCGTGTTCTTCTTCTTCTTGTTCCTATTTGCCCAATTGCTCCTTCTAATCTGTCAGAATAGTGTCCATTCGACCCAAAGACTGAAGATGTTTGCACTGTCCAAGTGACCTTGAGCAAACATTTGGGTCACTTTGAAGTTTTGCATCAGAGCGCACTTGCCACTTCCTCGCTTCGTCTCAATTCGAATTATTTCTCATTTCGTCACTGTCGCCCACGCGCTGCAAACGCGCTCCACCGCACTCACCCCAATTATCGATTGATTCTTGTTTTAAAAAAACGGGCGGTGTGTCTCTCGTTTCTCTGCCGCTTGCAGAAGGCGTTCGCGTGTTTTTCCTGGTATTCACTCTGCATTTTTTGCTGGTTTTTCGTAGGATTAGTGGCATGTGACAGATGGGTAATTAGACGCGAGCGGATAGAGGAAATGGCGTTTAGGCGGGGGGAGGTTATTGATTTTTTGATGGTTTTTGTGGGGTTTCAGTTGAAATTAGCTGTTTTTTCCCTAGGAAACGACGCTTATCAGTTTCGCAATCAAAAAATCGATAATTGATTTTTTTTTAAAGTTTATTATCAATTTCGCCCTTCAAGCTGATAAAAATATGGTTTTCCTGAAATTCAGAAAATCAATTTTTTTTCTGAAATTTGAATGAACCGCTCATTTTTAGTCGAATTCACCTAATTTTCCCAATTATCATGAAATTTCAACATTTTTCCACTGTTTTCCACCTCATTTTCTCCATTTTCTCCTCATTTTCCTTGTTTTTCTAAAATCAATTTTCCCATTTTCAGGCCCTCCTCTACGGAGTTCTCCAACTGCAGAAGAAGATCAAGCGCAAGCGAGAGGCCCAACTCTGGTATAGACGTTAGAGAGAGAGAGAGAGTGTGAGACAAGCAGAGACGCAGAGAAAAAGAGCGAAATCCGTCCGGGAAGAGAAACGATCAGTTTTTGTACGAGTAAGCACCCCTCCTTTTGTTTTTATTGATTTTCTATTGATTTTTCTCTTTTCTCTCTGCTTTTCCATCTCTTTTTTCATTTAGTCACGGTAGTTTCTTGTTCTTGTTCTTTTCTTCGACTTTCCCCCTTCTTTTTCTTGATTTTTCTCGAATAGTTTCTCGAAATCGTCGCTCTCTGGCCTGTTTTTACAATAAAAATGGTTGAATTCTCTTCTAGGAATCCCCCGGTATTTATTTCTGATTTTTCTGGTTTTTTCTCTGTGATTCTTGATTTTAACGGTTTTCTGAAAAGAGCCGGACCTTTATGGTTATCTTTTTATTATCTTTTTTTCGGAAATTTTGAATTTCCGTCAATGTTCTTTATTGATTGATTTATTGATTTATTGAAAAGGGAAATCAAAACGCTTCTCTCGAGACGCCGCGCTAGGGCAAAACAAGCTTAATTTCACAATTTTCGATACCAAAAATTTATTTTTTTTTTTTGAAAATAAGTTTTTATGTGTGGATTATTATGAGAAATTCCTCGTTTTTTCGGAGCTCTTCTTATTGCCGCGCTTTCGAAAATTTGAATATTTTTGATTTTTTCAAAAATTTGCATTCCCTTTTCCGCGCGTTTTTTCTGTGAATTTTGTGATTTTTTTGGGAAAATTTAAATTAAAATTTTGCCAAAATTCTAAATTTTCCTATTTGGTTCAGGCAGTGTTTTTGGGAGGTTTGGGAGGATTCATAGAGCAAAAAAAAATTTATTTTCAGAAAAATTAAAAAAAAAATTTTTTTTCAGAAATTTTCCAAGTTTTATTATTTTTTACATAATTCCAAAATTTCGAAAAAAATTTAGATTTTCTATTCAATTAATTGATCATTTTTTGCAAAATTTAAAATTCAAAAAATGTTTCAAATTTTAAGAAATTTCAAGATGTAAAATCCGATTCAGTCAGTTCCCGTTTTTAGCGAAAAATATCAAAATTCTACCCAAAACTCCCCGAAAAACACTGTTTTCTTCATCTAGGACACCCGAAATTCGTCTCGAAATCCACACACCGCGCATTTCGAATCCACTCGAAAAACGGGAAAACGAGCATGGAAACGAGACTTTTCGCTGGCTTTTCCGTGCTTTTTTTCCCGTTTCCAACGCTCCTTTTCCCCCGTTTTATGCCTTCTTTAGTCTTGTTTTTTTCTATTTTCCGTCGTCGTTCGTTCGCACGGATCGATTGGGAAAACGAAGAAGTAATCGATCGAAACAATGAACGGATGGAGTGGAAATGGACCTCCCAGTGTCGACAATTTCGTTGGGAACGGACTATCGGCTAAGGAAAATGAAGATGCTGTTGTAAGTGAACCAGACGAATTATCTATTGATTTTTGGTTTTTTTGCAGAGAGCTATAGGCAAATTGAAGGTACACGATCTCTCGGTAAGCTTTTTATTGTTTTCAAATTAAAAATTTCACATTTTTTTCTAGTGAAAATTTGAAGATTCTAATTTTTTTCTGAAAAAATTAGAAATCCATTATTTTTTAAAATTTTGAAATTTACTAATTTCCAGAATAAAATTTCAAGAAATTGATTTTTTTCCGTAAACTTTAAAAAAAAAATCGACATTTTGAAAATTTATTTTGAATCTTACAATAAAAAAAATTAATCATATTTTTGAAAAATAATTTTCACTCAAAAATTTAAAAAATTTGCATTTTTCACTAAAATATCCTAAATTTTGATTTTCAATCTAATTTCCGATTTGCAGAGCATTATCAGTTCACTGAACATCCGCCGACCACGAGCCAACAAAATGGAACAACAGAAGGCGCTCTACGTGGCACTTTTCGAACGGTCCCAGTCACAGACCGTCTACAGAATGGTTTTTTATTTTCTTTTCATCACATTTGCCCATTTTTCCTTTAATATTTCAAAAATTCTTATTTTTCTATTTTTCCAGGCACTCCAACTTAGCCAAACACGCGGGCCGGATTATAATGTGAGTTTTTTGATATTTCAAGTGAAAATGTGATGAATTTGGGTCTTGAAACGAGATTAGAATATGGTATTTTAAAGGCACACACGGCTTTTCCGTTCGTTGGGTCTCGCCACGAAAAGCCCTTTTTCCGATGTTCTCTTACGATTTTCTCACATTTCGTCGTTTCGCATGATTCACCGCATCCTCTTCATTTTCTCCTTCGTTTCTCCCTCTTCGTCTCGGCGCCACCCTTCTCTGCGTCTCTCGTCTCCACACACTCTCTCGCCCATGTGCTCAATGTGCCCTCTGTCTGCTGAACTCACGTCTTCTTCTTCTTCGTGTTGGCTCCGGAAAGAAATATAGTTGTTCTGTTACGAATTGAGCACTTTTTCGAGCGTTATGACTCGATTTCCGAGATTTAGAGCTCTGTGAGCCAGGGGAAATTAGATTTTTGAGCTCTGGAGCTCTGGAAATGAGCACTGTTTCGTTTTCTTCGTGGGTGGCCCTTTTTTTGAAATCGATCGAAAATCGTCTGTTTTCGGTTTTTATGAGATTTTCTCACGAAATGTTCTTTCTCGAATGTGTTTTGTCAGGAATCTTGAAAATTGACTCGAAGCTTCACAAAAACGCGGAAAATAGATCAATTTTATGGGTTTTTTTGTGAAAATATTGAAATATTCGTCATTTTCGCGCTCTTCTGAAGCCCTTTGACTCGTTGAAAATTCAGAATCTCTTATTTTGGTTTCGCCACGTGTCATATTGATTTCCCATTTTTTCTCGCTCTCTCTTCATCTCTTCCTCGAAGATTTCTTCATTTTATGAGCCAATTTCGCTTCTTGCCTTTTCTCCATTTCGGCTTTTGTAGCTAAAGCCATGAATTCAGCCAATTTTCGTCCTTTCCCTTTCCTATTTTTCGAAAGCAGACCCACCAATTTTCTCTTCCCGCCAAATCTCGAAATTTGAAAATTTTCGGCGCGAATCCCGATTTTGAACAGTTTTCGCTAAAGATTTTTTTGTTTTTCATCCAAAATGTACTCTATTTTCACCTCTACTAACCCACAATCCCAGCGAAATAAAACGGTGATCAAGAAAAAGGTAAATAAGAGGGAATACGGTAACACTTTTTTGTTTATATAATTCTGACTCATTGTTCTGAATTAGTCACCTCCTTCCTGACCTCTCCGTTTCACTTTTTGTAATTTTTTTCTATTTGCACATTCCGGTCACCTCTTTTTGGTGTAATGTCTGGTGGGCGAATGCAAGTGCGCTCCATTGAGAACGCCGCGTTCAAATATATTTCCCACCGAAAGATACAATTCGTGTGTAAAGTTCGAAGCTTGCGGTTTTGTCCCATTTTTTTTGCATTTTTCATTGAAAAATATCGGTTTTTGATTGGTTTTTCATAGTTTGACGATGGGAAAAAAGGAAATTTTTGATTTTTCCTGGTTTTTCTCTAGTTTTCCATCAGAAATTGGCGATAAATCCAATTTCCGGCTGATTTTCTGTTTTTTTTTTGGTTGAAACCTAGGAAAAGGTGAATTTTTTCAATTTATTGAGAAATTTACTCATTTCTATGCTTTTTTCTTCGTTTCGAGACCCATTTTCCATTTAATTTTCGTGATTTTCACTTTTTCCGGGAAATTGTTGTTTCTGCATAATTCTAGAGCGTATTTTTCTCAAAAACTAGCTCTAAAACGTTTCGAGACCCAATACCCACCTAAATTTAGCAGAATTTCCTAATTTTTCCTGTATTTTTCTCAACTTTCCTTATTTTGCAGCCTCCGAAACGGAACGGCGGAAGTGGATCAGGTGGCAACAACGGAATGGTGAACCAGACGAATCGATCGCATCCTTACGCGATGAACGGACGGATGAACGGAGTGCAGCCGCATGCACTGCATCCGCACTACCCGCAGAACGGAATGCAGCAGCAGATGATCTTCCAGGGACACCATCCCGGCCAGCAGCAGCAACAAGCGGTGAGATCGCCGACGAGTTCTCTGGCGAAAGCGCTGCAAGACCAGCTGATGGTGGTGTCGCAGCAGCAGCAGAGGGCCGCCGCCGTCGTGTTCGCAGCACTCAATCCGCAGTTGGCTCCTCGCCAAGAATTCGACGATCAAGGGGTGACTCTCTTCTCTCTCTTTCTCTCCGTCTCTCTCTCTCTCTCACCACTCACCCAGTGTATCTGTAGGAGGATTCTCGTCGAATTGTCCGGATTTTGCATGATTTCAAGGGGAAATGGGCGGAATTTCGTGTTTGTAGATGAGCTTTGGGGAAAAATGGAACAGTTGTGGCGAAAATTGACGAAAAGAGCTCCAAAGTACTGCGAATTTCAGTTTTCTAATGAGTTTTTCTAGAAAAATTTGAATTTAGTCACTGGAAAACGGGGATTTTGCGATTTTTAAACGGTTTCGTGTTATTTTTCCTTTTTTTTGCGAAAACGCGCAATTTCAGGCTTTTTTAGAGAAAAAATTGACGAAATTGGGCTCTGGAAGTACTAGGAAGTTGAATTTTAGCACAATTTTCCTGAAAAATTGACATCTGGACAGCGAAAAGTCAGGATTCAGCTCATTTAGGCAGCTTCTAGGCATTTTTTAGACTTTCGTTGTAAAGTTGCTTTGAACCTTTGAATACTGAGGAATTCGGTGATCTTTGCAAGATTTTCTAAAGAAATTTCTAGAAAAATTTGTTTTAGGCAGTTTATAGTCATTTTGCTAGGCTCTGACCTGCTCGAGGCTCTAATCCATCGGCTTGTGCTCGAATTGCTTGAATTTGTAGTTTTCTTCTAATTCCGTTAGTCGTAGACATACATTTTGCTGAATTTTTGTATGATTAGAAATAATTTTAGTTTTTCAAATTGAATTTTTTGAACCCGATCGCTTTTCTAGTTGGATATCGGGGTACTTCGTTGGTTTCTCTGCACTTTTTCAGAACATTTGTTCTTTTCTGTCGTCTCGGCATGTTGTTTCGCATGCTCTCTCTCTTTTTCTCTTCTGGAACATTCTCTCCTACAGATACACAGCCCTAGGGACCACTTGCTGCCTCTTCTGAATCGTTTCCCCCCACGGCGGCGGACTGTTCTCTCTTCTTGAGAAGATCAGCGAGTGAAAAGAGAGAAAAAGACGAGAATCGGAGAGAAGAAGAAGCCGTCGGAGGAGGAGGAGTTCGCGAACACGCATGTCACACACTTGCACTTTTTTGAGGAAATTTGCGGAATTTTGAGATTTTTCCCTGGAAAATTAAGCGAGAATAACCCCCACCAGCACCACCATCAGCACCTCTTTCGGGATTCTTCTATTCATTTCCCAAGGGCTTTACCCGAGTGGATGGGGATCGGTTTTGAGGTCATGGATCAGTTGATCAGCACATTAATTTTGGATATGGAAGCTTCTGGAAAACTTCAAAAGCGATTCTGAAGTTTCCAGCACTTCCCGAACAGCTCCGCAACGTTCTAAAGCTTTTACTTCCTTCTGGAAGCCTTTCTGGAAATCATGGAGCTTCTGGAAGGTATTGGATGCTTCCAGAACTTCTTTTGAAATTTCTAGAGATTGTGGAGCTTTTTGGGTTGTTCTGGAAGCTTCTAGATGTTCTGGGACAGCATATTGACAGCAGTGCTTACTGTAGAAGGTGCCACAAGCTTCAGAACTGATTTTGAGGGCATTTGAAGTTCCTGACGTCTTCTGGAAGCTTCTGAATGCTTTTCTGTCAATATGGAATCAGAAGTTTCTGAATTCTATGGCGCTTCTGGAAGCTTCATCGTCACA
Source organism: Caenorhabditis becei (assembly GCA_900536315.3). NCBI lineage: Eukaryota > Metazoa > Nematoda > Chromadorea > Rhabditida > Rhabditidae > Caenorhabditis > Caenorhabditis becei. The sequence goes on along the minus strand of LR538905.1, from coordinate 64,470 downwards.
ATTGATGTACTGAACAATTGGATGATCATGACCGCTCCCCATCCCTTTTCCTGGTCCCCGTTGTTTCCCTGATTCCTTAGTTCCTCATCTCTTTCTTCCAGGTTCCGCCCCCTCGCATCTTCGCCCCGCACTTCGACCAAATCTCCCTTCCTTTCTACGATGAAATTGCCGTTCTTCTGAATCCCGTCGAGTTGCACGCCACGTTCACCGGCCAGAAGCAGTCCAAATCGCTGCAGTTCCAGTTCACAATGACTCCGGACTTTATGACGAAGATCTACCGAAACGAGAACATGCCGCTTCCGAGATACGAGGTCCAGCTCCGATTCTTCAACATCACGGACTTGCACAGTGTCGCCGGACCGTTGAAAGACGACTTTCCGTTGAATGCGAACGTCAGAATCGACGATTCGATTGTGCAGTTGCCGGTGAGTCGTGCTTCGAAATAAATGGATGGATATGGTCGTTTTGGTCGAGTAGAAGAGTAGAATGTATTGTTTTCGCAAAGGGATTGGCTTTTTGTTATGAGTGTTTTCACTTTGTTCTTTTCACAGGAGCTTTTGGGGGTTATTTGCATGGATTCTGGAGGATAGAAGCAACTTTAGAAACTTTTAGGGAATAATTAGGTAAAATTCAGCGAAAAACGTCTATTTTCCGAAAATTTAGATTATTAGGTGATTCTTGGTAAAATTTACACGAATCCGCTCAGAATTTATTGAATTTCGAGTTTTTTTTTTAATTTTTCAAAAATTAGGAATTTATCAGCGATTTCCTGCTTTTTTAACCATTTTTCTGAGTTTTTAGTGAAAATTAGCTGAAAAACGCCAAAGTTTGGAATTTATTGCGAATTTTGATAAATTTTGGAGTTTTTCTCAATTTTTAGAAGCTATTTTCTGATTTTTAGCCTATTTTTCCAAATATCTCCAGAATCCTGCACCCGGTTGTCCGTGGATCTGTTGATTCTTATCATTGATCCTTATCACCTTAACACCGGTCCCTTTGTCTCCTTCTTCTTCTTCTTTCGCTATTCATCTTGATCATCAATCCATTCATCCTTGTTTTTTTTCCGCTCTAGAACTATTTACCTCAGCACGTGATTCCGACGAACAAGCCGAATGTGGAGCCGAAACGGCCGTCCCGTCCCGTCAACATCACCCTGCAGCTCCAAAGAGTCTACAATCACAAGCTCACCATCGAATGGCTCGGTGATCGACGTGTCTACGCTGCAACTGTCTTACTTGTACGTTTTTTATTGGGTTTTTGAGAAATTATTGAAAAAAAAGTGGGGAAATAAGAGAACAATTCAAGAAAATCTGGGTTTTCTGTGGAAAAAACAGAATTTTTGGTGAAAATTGCGAGAAAAATAGCATTTTTTCATACGGAAACTCTGATGATCTTGGTTTTTTTATCTGTTTTCTGGATTTTATTGAAAAAGCGAGGAAACTTTCTTGTTTTCAGGTGCAACGTCAGCACGCTGGAATTCTGTTCGATCGTATCAACAGAGAAGCCACACGGCACAAACAGATCGAAGTGACGAAACGGGAGATCTGCCAGAAACTGACCGGAACCGGAGAAGACGACATTGCTATGGACCACTTGAAGATTAGCTTACTCGATCCGGTTCGTTTCCACTCGATTCGTTATATTTCCAATTCAATCCCTTTTCCTTCAGCTCGTCAAATGCCGAATGATCACCCCGGCCCGTTGCATGGACTGTACCCATTTGCAGTGTTTCGACCTCGACTCGTACTTGAAAATGAATGAGAAGAAGCCGACGTGGCAGTGTCCGGTTTGCTCGAGTTACTGTCCCTATGAGAGGCTCATTGTCGATGAGTAAGTCGTTTTTTGCTGAAAAATGGGAAATACTGGGGATTCTGGAGCATCTGATACAGATTCTGGGAGTGTTTGGGGCTTGCATGGGTCTTGAAGATTTTTCCGGTGATTCTGAAGCTCCTCATAGTCTAACCTGGGATTCTAAAGGTCCTGAAGATGATTCTAGAGCCTCTGGTGCTGATTCTGGAGAGTTTGGGGTTTGTATGCTTTCTGAAGGTCCTGAAGACGATTCTGGAGCTTCTAGAAGCTCTGAAGACTTCAGATTCCCGAAGATCCGATGATTCTGAAGTTTCCGGTCCCCCGACCCCCAACTTTCCCTTCTCATTTTGTTATTTCCGTTTGGTGCTCTTCCTCCTTTTCCCTCTCGTTTCTCTGCTCTCTCCCCTCTCCACACACTCTCTTATCTCTTATCAGTCCCAAATTTTCCTATTTTCCACCGGACAACGCACCCCAAAAATAGCCATCCGCGGGGTGAAACGCTGATAAAAGTGTCCCGAATTAGTCGAGTCTCGCTACAAATTTGGAATCGAAACGTCTAAATTTGGACGTTTTCTTGCACACCGTCGTTATCAGTTATCAGTATCAGTACATGTGCTATGATTCTTTCGAGTCATGTTCAGATCATGACGTCAAACTGTATAGTGTGGTGGTGGTGGCAATCGGAAGAATCGGCCGAGGACGAGTGGTGTTTGAGTATTGGACTGGTCGAAGGTCGCAAAATCGGAAGTGGTGCTTATGAGCGGGATTCTGGAGAATCTGGAGGTTCTGGAAGGCTCAAAAGACGTTCTGATGTTGTGTAGATTCTGTAGAGTCAAATTCAGAAGCTCTACGACGATTTTGAATCTTCTAGGTGTCTTGACGTTGATGTTGAGGATTCTGGAGATTCTGAAGGTTCATGAGCAGTCTGAGGTTGCTCTGAAGCAGTCTGGGCTTCGTACGGCTTCTGAAAACTTTGTAGGCTCCAATGAAGTCCAAGAAGATTCTGAAAGTGGTGTTTTGAAGCTTCCGGTTGATCCTGAGGATTCTAACGTCTCCTGTGACCCTTGAGGGCTGTCGGAGCTCTGAAGACATTTGGAAAGGTTCTCCGGATTCAGAAGGCGATTCTGAATCCTCCACCGTTCAAAAAGTCCCCCGACCCCCACTTTTCCGACATTTTCACCTCATTTGTTTGCCCCCCTCCGTTTGACGGTTTCATCACCATCATCACACACACAATTCATGAGCATGACGGACAAACAAACACTCTCTCATCGCCTGTCTGTCCGCTTTCCTCCGAAAGCTTCTCTCTGTTTTGTACACTGTCCATGTGTCCAGCAGAGAAAACGACTGACTACTGACCGGCTGCACAAACTTTTCCGCGCCCGTGTGGACAGACGTTTTCACGGATTCTCTGGGCAAACAGTGTGTGGACATTGTCGATGCGGGATGAGAAGAGGAAAACTGTTTTCTAGAGGAATTGGGAAAGAAATGCTGGGAAAGTTGGGAATTTTGAGGTGATTTGGAGGTTTTTGGAGGTCTGGGAGGGATTCTGAAGCGATTAGGGGATTCTGGAGATTCTAGAGAAGATTCAGATGCTTCTGAAGTGTATCAAGGGATTCTGAGGGTCTCTGTCAATTCTGGGACATTCTGAAGGCTCCAGAGAAGATTCTGAGGATTCTGAAGTTTCTAAAGTTCAACAGGGGACTCTGACTCTTCTAGGACACACATCCCACTCTCACCTCATCAATTCTTTCAGCTACTTCCTAGACATGCTCGCCAAAGTGGACAAGAACACGACAGAAGTCGAACTGAAACAAGACGGATCGTACGATGTGATCGGAATAGACGACGAAGTCTGCCTTTCGGACGACGACGAGGACATCAAACCGATCACGACGGCGGGTCCCAGCAACGGATCGGTGGACCAGCAGAACGGCGGCAAGAAGAAGAAGCCGACGGTGGTGGCCGACGAGGACATAATCGTGCTCAGCGACGACGACGACGACGAGGAACTCAACAGAGGTATTCTGATGTCGTTGAACGATTACGCGAATGCTGCGAATCATCAACTCAATGCAGCTGGAGGTTAGGCCACCGATGGTTGTGATTGTGCTCGCCAGTGTCTTTTTTGCGGAACATTTTTAACGCGATTTCCAAATATTTCTGATTTTTCAGTAGTCTTTGAAAGCTTTACTAATCTCGTTGCAGCTCAAAACTGGAGTTTGCATTCAAAATTTGAAAATTGGCACGCCCGATTTCTATCTTGCGCGCCAATTTGAAGTTTTCAATGCGAACTCGCATTTTCAGTTGCAACGATAATAGAATCACCCTGAAACCTCTCCATTTCCCCCTTTTTCAGCCTCCGAACCAGTCCAAAAAACGCCACCACGACCATCGAAAAAGACAAGATCCGACGACATAGAGATCATCACCCTCGACGACACTCCACCCCGTCCGGCCCCTCCTTCCCGTGTCATGTCTCTCCAACTCGAACCGACCTCTTCTTCTGCTTCTCCTTCGGTTCCTTCTGCTCCGATGTCCGCTTCGGCTACTGCAAATCCGGGACAGACTCTCAGTTCGGCTCTTGCTCAAATCGGAGGAGACGGCGGATCGGCCACTGGAAGGGTTCAGTTCAACTTTGAGGTACGCCGCGTTTTTTAGAAAAGATTCCCCCTGAATTTGGTGTTGGATGTTTGTATATCAGTTCTAATTTGTGTAAAAATTGGAGAAGGGATCGGGAATTTACGTTGTGAGCGACTGTGCTCTGTTGAGCACAATTTTCAGAGTTTTGCTTGTTTTTTTTCACGAAAAATGCTTGATTTTCCTAATTTGTAGCTGAAATTCCATTAGAGCACACTTGCAGCTTTTTCAGATTTTTTTGCAAAGCTCTGGCATTTTTTAGAATTCGTACTCGTCTGATCGCATGCTAGTTAGCAATAGAGCACGTTTGCAATTTTCAAATATTTTTTCAGAGGTTTTCCTCCATAGTTCTAGGGGAGCTCCATAAACGGAGTTCTGCTTGAAACCTGATTCTGAGCTCCAAAAAATAAAAATAAAAATTCTGAAGCCCCCAGAAAGCATGCCAATCAGAATCTGTCCCATGGAGCGAGTTTACAATTTTTCCATTTTCTGAGAATGTTCTAATGGAGCTCCTACATGGTATCATGAATCAAGAAAGCACGAAATGAACAGAACAAGTCCGATGGAGCGTATGTGCAATATTCCAATCTAAGAGCTTGAACTTTTCAATTGGATCTCCTGGAAAAGCATGTATCCCTAACTCTAACCCGTCTTCTGAATGTGTGCACTGCTTTCCCCATCTCCTCCCTCCACCATGTCCCGTTCCTCTCCCGTCCTTCCCAAGTCGGTCTTTCTCTGTTACAGCAACAACCTCCTCCACCAACATCCGGTCCATCCTCATCATCCCAACATCAGCAGCCACAGCAGCCCCAACAACAGCAGCAGGCCCCTCCGATGCACTATCAGCCGGTGGCTCCGTACGGATACGCGGTACGCACGTGTCTTCTCGGTTTCTGTGCACATCTCTAATCTCTTATTATTTTCTAATCAATTAATCAGTTTGTCCCATCTACAGTAACCCAACGCTTTTTATTCTAACAAATGAGCTGATTTTTTGCTGTGTAGACCCTTTTTTAGACCTTTTTCCCTATTTTTTTGGGATCTTTCTCCTCTGTTCCTTATCACCTTATCACCTCGTTTTCTTCCAGCAAATGCAACATCAATCTCTGGCCCAACAACAACAGCAATTCCAACATCAGCAACTGATCGGAAGATCTAATCAGATGGGCGGTCCGATGCATCCGCAACAGGGACAACCACCGAATCAGCAACAGCAGCAGCAGATGATGTCGCCGACTGGAGGATTCTACGGACAACCGCCGCAGATGAACAATGGTGAGCACAGATAAGAGCTTTTATCAGTTGGAGGAGTTATCAGTTTGAGGTGGAAGGTAGCTTCAAAAGGGTTCTGGGATATTGTGGAAAAAAGGAAACTTTCAAAAAATTCAAAAATTAGTTTATCATTTTCATCAGTTCTTTTCATAATTTTCAAATATTGATTAGATTGAAAAATACGTTTTTTTCGGAACTAAAAATTCAAAACAATCTGAAAATTCATGAAAAATTTTCAAATTTTTCAAATCAGCTGTTTTATCAGAAATTCCTGATTTTTTTTCTGTTTTTGTATAAATTTCTGAAAACACAAGTACAAATTTTAAAATTGCTACAGTATCTCGGAGCCCTTCGACTTTTCCCTTATCTTTCAACTGATTATCTCCACTGATAAAACTCATCAACTGATTAGGTGCATTTTCAAATTAGCTGCTTTTCAGCTTTTTTGAAAGCGCACCGCTCTTTTTTTTAATTTCCAAATGTTCAAAAAGCTGTACGTAGTGATGGTGTTGTGCTTGGTGTTCGGCTGATCCCTAACTTGCCCCCCGCTGTCCCATTCCCTCTCGTTTCTCTGCACCCTCCTCCCCGTCCCCACTCTCTCTCTCTCTCCCTCACCATTTCCGTTTCGCTGTCACTTTCAGCTCTTCCTCCTCCGCCGAATCGGACCACGTCTGCCTTCCATCGTCACCAGCATCCACACATGCCCCAGAAGCCCTCCATGGCCCAACGGCCCCTTTCCGAGATTCCGTTGCCCGCTGCTCCGTCCCGTCGGCTCTTGGACGTATCGGGAGTGACCCAACGCAAACGGCCGAATTCCACTTCGATTCAGGACACTATTCGCAATATGATGTGATATAATCCTTATCACACACTCCCGCACACTATCATCACTCGAAACCCCCTTATCAGTAGTTTATCAGTACACGAGTTCTTGGTTCTTGAAAAATGATACTATAGCATCGCCTTATTCTTTGAGTGGGGATTTCCTTGTCAACTTCCCCTTATCACCCCCCTTATCACCAAATCTTGTCCCCCTTTCCCCTATTTTATTCTCTGTGTTCCATAGAGCGAACTTGCATTGATAAGCCCCGCCCCTTATCACTTTTCAGACTATTTCCTGTTTTTCGGTTTTAAACTCCCCTTTTTTATGTCGAATGAAGCATGACAAGCATGACAAATTACAGTTTTTCTATTGAAAAAATGATTATTTTTGTGTTTCTCGTCTTATCACTGATAAATAAACGTTCCATTTTTAGGCTACTTCCCGTTCCAACCGGCGTTCCCGCAGCAATACCGACAAAACTGATATCAACTGATATCCACTGATAATCGATTTTTCGCCATTTCTCTCGCTTTTTAACCGCATCCCCCAGTTGCTCTAATCACTCTTTCTCTCTCTTATCACCTGGAGTTAATTGTTAATTGATCGCTTCTTCTTTTCCATTATCTTATCACTAATCAGTCTCCACACTGATATCTCGTCTTGTCCACTGATATCACCCAAAATCATCCGTTGTCAAAAAATCTCGTGTGTTTCTCTTTGCGGAATTCTCTTCTCTTTTTTGTCTTTTTCGTCAATTATTGATTGATTTTCTCTGTGAAATCCTCTGTCTATTCTCTCTAATTCTCTTACTTTCCCATTGTCTCTCGCTTTCTCTCTCTCTCTCTCGTTTCCACACACAATTTCTCGTGTTCTCTCGCCTTCTCAATCCAGCCATTTCCCAGACATTTTTTCCCTGATTTTACCATTTCCAATCGATATATTTTTCCATGTTCTCCTCCTTTCTACCCAGTTTTTATTTTTTTTAAAGGAGAACACAAAACCAAAAAAACGGTATTGAGCATATGAAGTTTCGTGTTTTAGTTTTTGGAAAATTCATTTACCTACGGCAAAAATCGAGATAATAATTTTAAAAAAAAAGGAAGAAATTTGGGTAATTTTTGAAACTGAAATTTTTTTGGGATTTTTTTGAGTCGCTACTCAGCGAATTGGATCCAGTTTAGCGTGCTGGTGTGATACGGAGTGATGAAATTTTTTTTTTGTAATTTTTTCTGAAAACTCAATAGTTACAATGAAGTGCTTACGGGATTAGAAAAAAATTAAAATTTGAGTTTTTTGAAAAAATTTGAAACTGTACATTTTTTGAATTTTTTTTGAGTCGCTACTCAGCGAATTACATTTATTTTAGCGTGTTTTGGTGATTCAGAGTGATAAGAATTTTCAAAAATCAGAATTTCCAGTTTTGCATTGGAGCGCATTTTCATTTCTCTGAAAAATCACAATTTTCTATTTTTTTCAAATTATTTATTTAATTTTTTCGGTTTATTCAAATAAATCAAATAATCAATAAATCAATAAACAACCCGAAAAAGAGTTGTCAAGTGCGCTCTAATGATAATTTTTCGAAAATAATTTTTTTTTGTGTGAAAATCAAGAATTCCAATTTTTTGGCTAAATAAAAAAGTTCTCAATAGAGCGTACTTACCAACTCTTTTTCAGAGTTATCAAATAATCATATCAGTCAAAAAGGCGAAAATAAAATGAATAAAGAAGAGGAAAAATGGAAAAAATCACAACTAATCGGCGGGAAATTTGAAAATTTGAAAAATTATCTTTAAAAAATACAGAAAAATCAATAATTGTTACCGGGTTGAAAATGTGAATTGGGACGTTTTTTGGAAGGGAAAATACCGAGAAAACGGGGAAAAATTGGGATGGAAAAGGTCTAGAAGCACAGGGAAAAACGAGAGGGAAATGGGAAAAAATCACATGAGGAAAAAGAAATAAATAGGCGGGAATTCAAATTTTTTGGAAAATTTGAAATTTCGCTTCGAGACCCGAAAAAATAGATATTTTTGTTCGTTTTTTGAAAAAGATTTTTTTTTTGGGATTTTTGGGATTTTTTTGAATTTTTTTTGTTGGAGGAATTGGGAAAAAATGAAGAGGAAAAATTGAAATTCTTGATTTTCACAAAATAAAACGAAAAGTTATCAATAGAGCGCACTTGACAAAACAGAACTCGTAGTCGAACCAGAATCAATGCCAGAAAGGGAGTTATCACCGGTGATAAGGACCAGAATCAGATGATAAGGCGGGGAACTAGGGATTCATGTTCACGTGAGCTGCTGAGGCCTCCATTCCGTTGTGATCCGGGGTCTTTTCTGTGGTGGAGAGTGCGGTTCGACTTTCACGTAGGCATTCGGTTCTATTTTGTATTGGGGCAATGGGCCACCGAGGTCCAGGACAGAGTGACCGTTTAGGGAGGAGAGAGTTGGAGAGAGCAGCGAGGAGGTGCCGTTTGAGAGTCCGTTTGAGAGAGAGTTGCTTACTGGAAAAGGGATTATTGATTGATTGATTATTGATTTTTTACGGTTTCGAAAAACGTTTTTTGAAATTGAAATTAGCTGATTTTTTCAAATTTTTTTGTGTTTCAAAAAAGTTACTTTTTTTTGTTAATTTTCTGACTTTGATATCGCTCTCATTCGCGTATTTGAATTTTTTCTTTCCCAAAAATTTAATTTTTTTCCAGTTTCAAAAAATGCTCATCTTAAAAATTTTTAAAATTTTTTTACTGATCGGAGCATTTTCCACTAAAAAACCTCTGTAGTTTCAGAATTGAGTTTCGGACTTTTTCACTGTTTCAAAAAACCTAGGAATTTTTTCGAAAATTGGTAATTGGATAATGCTGTTGCGAACACAAACATTCGAATTTCTATTTAAATAAAAGCAAAATTCCAAGCAAAAATCATGAAAAATAAAGGAATTTTTCACTGTTTCAACACATTTTCATCATGAAAAATGAGGGATTTTCTATAATATTTTTTCTATTTTAATGAAATTTTTCGAATAATTTCAGATTTTCACTGTTCCAAAAAATGTCCATTTTCTTGAATTTGAATAATATTAGATAGTGCAACTACAATAATATAAAAAATTGTTTTCTGAATTCTGAGCTCGATTCTCTGTGATTTCACATTTTCAAAATTTCAAATTCTCCAAAATTCAAGGATATGTTTGGTGTTTCAAAAATTTTCTAGAATTTTGTTTTTATTATTTTGTGATTCACAAACAAACAATTTCAACTCAGATTTTTCCCTCAACAGATTATTATTGATCAACTAGACTGTCCGGCCGGCTTCGCCGGCATCCAGTCTAGGTGTTTTGACTGGGAGCCGGCTGCGCCGTCTCCCCGGAACGCCTTCGGCGTCCCGTGACCCCCCACTTTCTAGAAATGAAAAAAGTGCGGACGGACGGACAGACAAACAGACACACGCCACTAGAAACTTATATAATAAGAATGATTTTCACAAAAACATTCACCAAAATTTGAGACTGAAAAATTTTTTTTTCATGTTTCAAAATTTCTTTAATTATTCTGGAAAAACTGATTGTATTATCGTTGATCCAAACTCTGTTTTTCTAAATTTATTTGGTTCCCTTCCCAAAAATCGTTTTCTTCATTTTCCAATCACTTCCCCTAAACTTCCCCTTCTGTTTCTCTAACCCCTCTCTTCTTCTCTTCTCAAAACATCAATATTAAAAATAGTTGCGAAACGGTTAATAATAGAAGTGGTTGGTTTGATGTCCTTGGGGACGAAACGAGTAAATACGATCCACTTGAACTTTCCGATGGAAACGTTACTTTGCACTAAAAATGAAGAGAATCTGGGTCAAAAAGTTTAGAAATTATGTAAAAATTGTGATTTTGAAAAAGTACGATAGCCGAAATTGCTCGCTCATTGTAAAAATTGAAAAAATCAAGAAATTTGGAAATTTTTTGGAACAGTGAAAAACAAATGAAAACAAATTTTTTTTTAAATTTGTTAGGTTTTTAGTGGCATTTCTCATCTAAATTTTCCAGAATGTTCATGGAAATTCTGGAGATTTTTTCTATATTTTTGAACAATTTCCTTATCATTTTATCAATAAAAGAGTCAATGCTTACCACTAGGAGCCGGTTGTGATACGGGCCTTTGCTGCAGTGCCGTCGTCCAGATATTCTGATCAGCTGCCCTCGAAGAAGGCACTAGATCACAATCAGCATCTGCCGCCGTGATCGGATGAAGAGTGTTTGTGTCGTAGGCAAATGAAGTGGACGGAGGGAAATCGAGGTGTTTGGAGACGGACGGGGCTACTGATAACGGATCGGTTCTGCAAAATTGGGGAAGGGTTAGCCATTTTGTTAATTTTTTTGACTTTTTAACTTTTTTAATTTTTAAAACATTTGAAAATCAATTTTTAGTATGAAAACGTGATGGAAATCAAGTGTGATAAATGTGGAAAACCTCTAAATTTTTTTTGAAACTGTAAATAAATTTGGATTTTTCTAAATTTTTTGTTTACTCAATTTGAATGAAAAATAATTTTCTTGGAATTTTCGAAACATCAGATATTTTGGGAAATTTATAAGAAATCCTAAAGTTATTTCCATTTTTGAAATTTTGTGCAAATTAGGTAACTACAATTTCGGACGCCGCAGCAATCATTTGAAAACTTGAGAATTTTTCAGAAAATTTTGAAACAATATTTTTTTTCTAAATTTCAGAATTATTTTGAAATTGTTTTTTCACAATTTTTTAAATACATTTTGAAAAAATCAGTTTTTGCTTTCAATACGCGTCAGAAATCAAGTGTGATAAATTTAGAAATTTTCTAGAAAACTTTTTGAAACTGTAAAAAATATTTCTGCTTTTCCTAAAATTTCTTGTATTCAGAATTTGAATAATTTTTTTTCAAAAGTTTGTATTAGTTATTAATCTGAAACTTTACAGATTTTTTTTGGAAAATTTTCGAAACAGCAAAAAATATTTTTCTACTAGTTTCTTCCAATTTTTCACATTTTTAGTAAGGCGATGACATGAGCACTATACATCAAAATTCGAAATTTTCAATTTCTTCTTCAAAATTTTTTGAAACAGTGAAATTTTTTTTACTGTTTCAAAAAAAAAGTGAAATTCCAAATATTTCTCAATTTTTGAATAACCCCTCCTGTCCTAATTCCTCCCTGAAATCGCCCACCTTTGTGGTAAATGTCTAGCATAATTGGGATGATTGAATATCAGATTCTGGTACAAATTCAAATTGTGATGTCTCTGAACATTCGATGCTTGCAGTGCCGCTGCCGCCGCCGCAGCTCCTTGAGAAGTCGATGCCTGCTGTTGTTCGACTGCAGCAACTGCTGCAGCAGCTGCAGCAACTGCAGCAGCCGAAGCAGCAGAAGCCGATGCGACGGACTGATTCGAAGGGTTCGAGTGGCCATTGGACTGCGGGATCTGGATGGCCGGAGACGTCGACGGACCGGGGCTCTCGTCATCTGAATTGCCACCGCCCGTGTTTCCTTCCTTTCTGTTCAGTGCTTCCATTATATCGTTGTTGGTCCGAGATTCGTGCGGTTCGTTGTATTCTGTGTATTTTAGAAGCACTTTGTCCATGTCTGTCGAGGCATATCTGAAAAAAAGTTACTGTAGCTTCAAAGAATTCAAAATGTTGAAAAAAAAAAGAAAAAAACACAGTTTCAGGACAATAAAAATATCTGTTTTTTACAAAATTTCTAACTTTTCAAGTTTTTCTTACTATTATCAAATTGAAATTTCGACTGAAATTGATTTTGAAAAATTTTGATTTTATGAGGTTACTGTAAACAATTTTTTCAGTACCGAAAATTTTGAAAAATAAATTAGAGAATAGAAAAAAAACAGTTTCAGAATACTGCAAAAAATCAGTTTTTCACAGAATCTCTAATTTTTCGAGTATTTTTTTCTATTCTCTATTTTTTTATTTTCAAAATGAATTTTTGTTTTCTTTTTTGAAATTTAAAAAACATCGTCAGGTTGTAGAGTTTAGACAATGACAATTTTTGAAGTAAAAAATACCAAAATTTGTAAAAAAATACTTCTTTTGCTTGATTTTCCTATTTTCCACTCGAAACCCAATTGACTTACTGAAACAACTTATTCGTGGAATTGAAGACGATGAGTGCTATTTCGCAATCACATAGAACTGACAACTCGTATGCTTTCTTCATCAGACCAAACTTTCGTTTTGTGAATGTCACCTGCAAACAATTCATGATTGATTTGTGATTTTTTGATAAATTGAAAAAAAAAATTTTGTGTTTCAAGTAAAACATTTTTTTCTGAATTGGTATTTCATTGTATTATTTTCGGACTGGTAGATAGCAATTATTTCATTTCTATGCTTTTCATGAGCTACAGTGATCCTAAACTTTCTTCTCTATAATTTTACAATTTTTTTGCGGTTTCAAAAAAATTATAAAAAATGTTTCGAAAAACTGAGATTATTGCTCCGTCTAGAAAAAAAAATTTAATTTTAGAATCCGAAATAATTTTTTAAAATGTTTTGGAACTACAGTAACCCTAAAATTTTGAATAAAAAAAATTTTTACTTGTTTCAAAATTTTTTTATAATTGAAAAATATAATTCTCAATAATGCCATGAAGAATGCTGTATGAAAAAATTCCAAAATTTACGAAAAAAAAAACACAAAAATCAAGAATTTTTGAAAAATGGTTTATTCCCCGAAAATTAAAAAAAAATTTTTTTTCGGTTTCAAAAAGTTTATTAAAAGTTTTTAAAAAAATTTAGATTATTGAACCGTCTATATGAAATAGGAAATATTATTTTAAAAATTCAACATATGATTTTGAAACTACAGTAACCCTAATATTTAAAATTTTAACAAATTTTTCCCTGTTTCAAAATTTTTTTTTATTTTTCAAAATTTATTTTTCAATAATGCCATTAGCATGCATCATTGAAAATTTCGAAATAGCAAACTATTTTTTAAAAATCAATAATCCCAGATTTTCTAATTTTCCTTATCATCATCTCATTTGCATCAGAGCTCCAGAAGTTCCCAATTTCTAGAATCTGCATTCAGAATTCCAAAACTCGAATCTTTTTGGTCTCTCTCCCTTCCTATTTTCGTCCGTATCAATTCTAAAAATAGTCCCCCGTTTCGGCTATTTCCATCGTCTTCTGCACTGCTTTCAGAGCCCTCTCCACACCACACAAAACAAGTTTTCGCGTGCTCTCTCGTTTCTCTGCGTCTCTCACCTCCCCACACTCTCTCGTCGAGTGACGACACTCTCGAGACGAGAGAGCACTGCGAGACGAGAGACGCAGAGAGGCGAGACGGCGACGGGACGTCATCAGAGCGGGGGTTGAGCACTTTGAAGGAGACGGAAAACCGAGAGCATTTTCCGCCTTTTTTCCCTCTTTTTTTCTGAATGAATTGTGTGAGGAAATGGGAAAAGGAGAGGAGGAAGAAGGTGGGGAATGCAACATTTAGGAATGGGAATTGCTGTGTGTTTTGGTTTTTGGAAATGTCAATTGTTTTTTTGGGTTTTTGGAAATTTTGTTTCTGATTGAGGAACCATAACGAATTTTTTTCAGAGAGAATTGTTTCTAGAAAGTTTTGAAAATGGAAAAAAAATAAAAAAGGATTACTGTAGCTTCTGGTCTTTGATGTTCAGAAATTTTTTAAATATTCGACTGGATTATCTAACAAACTTGAATTTTAAACAAAAATTTTGAAACATTTTTGAAACCGAAAAATATTTTTTTCACATTTTCTGAATTTCAAACTTTTGAAATGTGTCTCTAATTATGGGTTTTCCAGCTGGAAAGTTTAGAAATTGAAAAATTTTGTTCTTTGGAAAAATGGAAAATTTTTTGAGTGTGTTGGAACAGTGAAAACAATTTTTTTTCGAAAAATGAAAATTTAAAAAAATGTTGGAACTCAAATTTATTAAAAATCAATTTTTGTTAATGAGTCACTAAAACCAGCAATATTTTTGGGACTTGAAAATTCATTATTCCAAAAAATTTGAAACATTATAATTTTTTTACATTTCAAGACGGAAGATCACATTCAAAATTTCAAATTGGCGCGTAGGATATCTCGCAGCGAAAACTACAGTAAGATCTGAATTGTTCAGAGAATTTGGAATGTTTTCAAACAAATTATTGCATTTTTCGGTTTTCTAACAAAAATTTATTCAAAAACAGTCCGAAACATGCAAGTCTTACAGTAGTTTTCGCTGCGAGATATCGTACCCGCCATTTTGAATTTTTGAACGCAAAATCCAGATGCAACGATATTTTTATCTTCCTCTAAATTTTTTCTAACCTATTTTGAAGTATTATTATTTTTTTAAACTTCGGAATTTTCATCCAAAAATTTTGAAACAGTGAAAAAAAATTTTTCTGAATTTTTTTCCCTATGATTTTTCCTCCAATTCCCCTCTTCCTCCCAGATTCATTTTCTCTAATTCCTTTTCTAATTCATTGTCATTTTCTTCTTTCTCTCTTGTTCCAAAGTAATTTCAATTGAAACCTTGTTCCGGATGGGAATGTCTAGACTAGACAACTCCTCTTCCAGCCCACGCATCTCATAAATAAATTCTCCGGAAATTGAAAAAAAAGTGTTGTTCGGTGTTGGCACTTGATTAAAAAACGCCTTTATCAAAAAATAGAAATTCTTTTTCCGGGTTTAAAAAATTCGAAAAAAATGGGAAAAAACGGGAAAATTCCCAGGATAATCCCTGATTACGCACTTTTATTTTCTGTGTTTTTCCAAATTTTTCCAAATTTTTTGGATATTTTCGAGGATTTCCAACGGATTTTCAGATAAATCCAGACACTTGTTAGTCACAAAAATTTGCAAAAAAATTTCTAGAACCCCTAAAAAATTCCAAAAATTCCCAAGTTGTCCAAAGTCCAAAAAAGACGAATCACCATGTTTTTTGCCAAAAAAGTGTCAAGTTTTCAGAAGGAAATCAATCTTTTTCTCGTGATTGTCACGTGGGAAAAGGTGAGAAATTAAGTGAAAAATTGGGGAAAGAACCACAAGAAAATTGATGATGATGAGAAGGGGAAGGTGATGTAATCGATGATCAGGTGGATGGGAGATCAAAAGAGTGCCTACAGTAACCCGAGAAGGGTACTGTAGCTTTAGGGAAGATGATTTTGTTTGTGATGAGAACCACGAATGCTGGTTACGAAAGTTTGAAAAATTATGAAAATTTTTTGAAACAGCAAAAAAAAATTTTTTTTCTAATTTTCCAATTTTTAATTTTTTAAAATATAAATAAGGAACTAAAGACACACAAAAAATAATTATTGAAAATATATGAAAAGTTTGAAAAAAGTTTGAAACTTAAAAAATTTCTAAATTTTTTTTTAAATTTTATATTCGAAAATTTTTTCCAATTATTTTTTTATAAAATAAGGAAAGAACACAACTTAGTGATAACTAAAAAATTTGAAAAATAATGGAAAATTTTTGAAACTGAAAAAAAATTTTCAAAAAAAAAATTTTTTTTCAACTTTTTTGTTTTTCTATTATTTATTTTTTTCTATTTTTTTTCAAAATTTTCAAATTTTTGTTCAGTTCAATAGAGCGCACTTTCAATACCCTTCAAAAAATATAATTTTTTCCGAAAATTGAAATTCCAAAAATAGCGCATCACTATCTATTTTTAGAATTCCCATACCTATTTTTGGTTTTGTTATGAATAATTTTTAGAAAAATTTTTTTGAAAGGGGAATTCTGGTGAGAATGGAATGAATCATTGGGTTTTTGAAAAGGAAATTTTTTTAACTGGAAAAAATTATTTTGGGGAAAAAATTAAGATAATTTTTTTTTCAGCTTCAAAAAAGGTTCTTCAAAGTGAAGATTTTTGAAGTTCTTCAATAAAACAGGATTCTTTTCGTCTTATCACTATCACTGATGTCTCTTATCACTTTATCACTAACCTGTCTGTTCCGTTCATCTTGTATCCTGGTGATCTGAATTTTCTTGCGACCCATCGCCGTCTTCACGTAACGATTGCTCAAACCTTGAATTTTTGCAAGTGGGGAGAGAACCTGAAAAGAGTGATAAGGTGATAAGGATAAGGAAGTGATTAAGAAAGTATAAACGGTTGAAGAAATCCAAGAAAAATGAGGAAAATTGGGAGAAAATGGGTGAAAATGGAGGAAAAAGCATGAAAAATGACTCAAAAATTGAGAAAAAAATTTTTTTTTTAATTTTTTTAAATTTTTAAAGTTTTTTTTAAAATAACAAACAACTGATATAAGTTTTTGAATATCTTTCTGATAATTCTAAAATTTCAAAAAAATTTCAAAAATTTTCAGACCACTTTCCTATTTTTTTTTAATAAAAAAAAGTGAATCAAGACATAGATGTGGGAGGTGTTATGAAAGAGAAAAATGTGAAAAAAGTGTGTCTCTCTAATCGTGAGAGACGCAGACAGTGAGACACGAGAAGAAGGAGAGTTTTTGGTGCCCGTGACCAGTGCTGATCGACAACAAACATGACGAGAGAGTGTGACGAGACGAGAGACGCAGACATAGTGATAGAGAGAGAAAACCCCCCGTTTCGGGGGCCGATGGGGGAATAACCGAAGAAGAAGAAGAAGGCGCAGAGACCTTCTGCACTCGCTCCGCCCACTCCGGAAAAAAGGGGCGGGGCTTAGGGGAAAGAGAGATAAGAGACGCAGAAGAAGAAGAATTCGTTTTTTTTTTGATGTTTCAGATTTTTTATATTTTTTTGGAATTTTGAAAAATCACGATTTTCCGGACATAGAATTTTGCAAAATTTCAGATTATTTTGGGTTACTGTAGCTTGGAATGTGTGCATTCACCGAGCCAAAAATCGCAGAAAATTTCAGAAATTTCAAAATTGGCGCGCAGCGAAAACTACAGTAATACTTGCATTTTTCAGTGATTTTTCTGTTTTCGAGACAATTTTCGAATTTCTCGTGTTTTCTGACAAAAAATTGATTGGAAAAAGTAGAAAATCACTGAAAAATTCAAATCTTACTGTACCTTCATTACTGTGCATTCACCCAGCTCAAAAATGCACACATTTCTAGCTACAGTAACCCAAAAACCAAAAATGCGGTGTTTGCGTACTTCCCAATCTACCGTAACCATTCCCAATAAGCATTTCCCCCATCTAATCACTATTTGATATGTTCTTTCTAAATGCCACATGACATAGAAATGATAAGAAAGTGATAAGAAAACTAATCCGATCTCGGGGAAAAGGGATATCCTTTGCTATGAAAAGTACATGAATCCCTTTTAGTACGTTTTTGTGTTTCTTATTAAAAGATTAGCCGAGAAGTGATAAGAATGTGGGGATTTTTGGTAATAAGAGTGGGGAAAATAGAGGGAATTTGGAAAAAATTAAAATTTTTTTTTTTGAAAAAATCGAGTCATTTTTTGAGAATAATTTCTGATTTTTATCACCGTAACCTTGTGATTTTCTCGAATTTTCTCTTCAAAAGATTGCCATCTTTTGTGTGAAAATCGAGAAAAATTAGTGAGAGATAGCGGTCGAATTATCGCATTTTTCATCAATTTTCTGATTTTTTGCTTCTTCAATTTTCTGAAATTCATCAGATTTTCCCTAGAAAAAACCATTTTTTGTTCCCTTTTTCTGTTCCAAAACAGCAGAAAAAAGCGGAAAAAAGAGTGAAAAACATCATTGATTGAGTCATCTTTCTCTCTCTTTTTTTCGCGTTTTTTCGCCGCTGAAACAATGTTTTTTCGGAACAAAAACAGCAGAAAATTGGAATGGAAATGAGCGAATTTTTAGCATTTTTTTGGAGAGGGATTACGGTAGGGAATGGTGTTTGCAGACTTTTGGTGGTACAGTAATCCGGGAAATTTGAAACATTTGAAAATAGGAAAGGTCGGGAGATTTTGAGTGGAATTTTTGTTTATTGATGCTACTGCTACAGCCTACGCATTGAATTTTTAGAATTCAATTAGTTAAACATTTTTTTTGAGACTATTTTTTTTTGTTTCTTTTTTTAGATTACTGTGGAATGTGCAATTTTTCGTTTGGTGTTAGCAGAAAATTCTAGAAAATTAGTCACAAATGCGAAACACGGAATTGAAGTTTTTTGAATTTTCAATGAATTTTTAAAAATTTTGAAACCGATTTTTTCAAAATATTATTTTTAGGTTACTGTAATTCAAATCTGTGCAATTTTTCGTTTGGTGTTTGCAGAAAAATTTCAAATCTTAGAAAAAAAAATTAGGAACGTATGCGATAGACTAATTGAAGCTTTCAAATTTTTTTTTGTTCAAAAAAAAATTTGAAACCCATTTTTTTTCTCAAAAAACTAAAAGTGTCAAAAATGCGAAAATCGGCTGGGAAACTCGTCAATTTGTCCCAAAATCTTGCAAAATTCTCTGTGAAAATCGGCCGAAATCGCAGAGAGAAACAGAGAAAAACGGCCAGTTTACACTGATTTTCGGGTGATTTTGAGAAGTGAAAAGGTCAGAAAAAGATGATTTTAAAGCGAGGAACAGAAGGAAAATCTGTGTGTTTTGGTAGGAAAAATTGGGGGAATTTAGGTGATCTTTCTATTGATTTTTCATGACGTGGCAATCGGAATTTCAGCAAAATTCTCGAAAATTCGCTCAAAAATCGTAGTGTTCGTTGTGCGGAAAACGCGATTTTCGGCGTCCTCTATAAACCGTTTGGCTCGTAAAACAGTGTGTTTTATTTCGGTTTTTCGCAAATTTATAGCAAAATGTGAAAAAGAAAAGAAAAGAAAGGAATAGTGGATTTTTGAACCGATACGAATTGTGCTGAAAGTGATGTTTGAACTTTTGAATTTGGGAAAAAATGAGGGAATTTTCAGAAAAATCTGTGGTTTTGTACAACGCTCTAATGGGAAAATGTGAATTTCAGAAAAATTTGTTGAAATTTTGAAACAGCGAAAAAATGTTACAGTGAATGATTTTTGAACATGCATCAAATTTTTTCAGAAAATTTTGGAACAGAAAAAAAATTTATTCTGAAAATTTGCTCTAATGAGAATTTTACGAAACACAGGTTTTTTTTTAAAATATTCAGACGTTAATAAAAATTATCAATGGGGCACATTTGCATTTTTTGTGATAAGAAATTGATCATAAAATCAGAATTTTTCAGAATTACTCGAGATTACTGAATTTAAAAATAATGGTTTTTGAACTTTTTGTGAAACCTAATTTTTTAAAAAATCGAGCTAAAAAACCTTATCGGACTGATATTTTCAAAAAAAAAAAAGAAAAGCATTTTTTTTCGGAAAATTTGCCTCAATGAGAGTTTTATGAAAAAATTATTTTTAGGCATGGTTTTTCAAAATTTATCAATAGAGCACATTTTTTGTGAATGTGCTCCATTGATAAATTTAAAAAATTAATCAGAAAATCAGTATTCTTAAAGTACTGGAGATTACTGAATTTTAAAAATAATTTTTTTTTAATTTTTTGTGAAACCGATTTTTTTTTTGAATTTCGACTAAAAAACCTAGTCAGACTGATATTTTCAGAAAAAAATTTTGAAAAAAAAAAAAAATTATTTTGTGAAACAGTAGTCTTTACAAGTTTTTCTTACCTACAGTAACCCAATTTTAAAGGCGCATGTCCTAAAAAAATCAGAAAAATCGCCTAACATCAATTTTTCAAAAACCACCCCCTGTAAGTGACCCCTGTATGCCCCTGGTGATAAAATGATAAGAAGAGAGATATGAATCAGTGGGAAGAGAGTGTCCCTTCTTTTTCTTCTCTTTCTGCCCTGTCTGTCCCGTGTGATTGTGAAAATGAGAAAACAAAAAAGTGGGCGTGGCTTCTTGGTGATATGGGGCAGGCGAGAGAGTGTTTGAATCGGGGAGACGCAGACGAGAGAAACATTCCGATCGGAGTGGGTAACAACTGAAAAAGAAGACATTTTTAGGCAAATGAATCGATGAAAATACGGAGGAAAAGAGGACGAAAAAACGAGGAAAAAGGGGCGAAGATATTGGATTTCAATGAGGAGACGAGGCCAGATCCTCTCGGATTTCGAAGAAGAAAAAGACTTTTTTTCGAGACGAGACGAGAGAAACTGATTGGATTTTTGAGAAGGGAAAACAAAAGAGGAAAGAGAACACGAAAATTTGTGTGTGTTTTTTGAGAATGATTTTTGAAAAAAATTCTGAATAATTCTTTGAATTTCACAAAAAAAATTGAGAAATTTTCTAGATTTTTCACGAATTGAAATATTTTTTAAAAATTTGAACACAGTTTATTAGTGAAATTTAAATTTGCTCACTGCTATTTTAAAAAATTTAAAAAATTTAAAATATTTTGGAACACAAAAAAAAATATCAAAATTTGAATTTTTTAGTTTTTTTTGTTTTTTAAAATTTATTTTTAAATTTTAGTTTTAACGAACTTCATTATTGTTGTTTTGTTTCTACTAGATGACAACAGCAACAGTAATTTTAAATTTTTTCCGAGAAATTCAAAATTTTTTGAAACCGAAATTATTATTTTTTTTTTTAAATTTTTTTTTGAAAAATATTTTCAATTTTCGGCAAAGATGACACATCGTATTACTATTTTTACCATTCGAAAAAAATAAAAAAAATATATGAAACTGAAAAAATCTTCGAATTTTTCGAATTTTTCTCAAATATATTTTGATTTTTTTTTTGCTGTTTCAGATTTTTTACATTATTCCGAAATTTAGAAAATTCACGATGATGTGTTGAAATCATATAGAATTTTGCTAAATTCCAAATAATTTTGGGTTACTGTAGCTTGGAATGTGTGCATTCACCAAGCCCTATTGCAGAAATGTTCGAAATATCGAAAAACGATATCTTGCAGCGAAAACTACAGTAAGACGTGCATTTTTACTGTTTTCAATCAATTTTTGTTGGAAAAAACGAAAAATTCAAACTTTACTGTAGTTTTCGTTGCGAGATATCGTGCGCGCCAATTTGAAATTTTGAGTGAAAAATCTTTTTCTTTCAATTTTTCCAACTGAATCCAGAGTGGGTATTATCTTTTTTGAAATTTCCAAAAAATCAAAAATTCTCTTAGAAACCCAAAAAAAATTTCTCCAACTTTCAGTAAACTTTGTCCCCAAATCCAGCTGTTTTCTGAAAATAGCCAAAATAGAAATGACGTTTCTCCAGTAGTAAGTCTGCTCAACTGATAAATCCCTTCTTCCCCCAAAAAAATGCGAACGTTATCAGCGAAATCTGCTGCTTATCACTCGGATTTGCGTCAGTTTTTAGCAGGGGATTTGGGAGGGAAAATGCGAAAAATGGAAGAATTTGTGATTCTAAATGTGTAGTCAGGTGACAAAAATAGGGAGAAGGGGCCTAAAAATAGGAGAGAAAAAGGGGAAGACAGGTGGAAAAATTGGGGGTGATAAGGTGATAAGAAGAGGTGAGAAGAGATGTTGTGGGGTCTTGTTAACTTTAGAACTGATATAAATTTTGAATAAATTTAAAAAAAAAACAGATTTTAAAAATTGTTTAGAGGTTGATGAAGTTACTAATTTTTACAAATAAAAACTGAAAAAATTAATTTTTTTGTTGGTATTTTATTTTGAGTTCAACCTTGAAAAATTGAATAATCGGAGGAGAATTAAATTTTTGAAAAAATTTGTGAAAACGGGATTTTTTTGAATCAGGATGATTTTCCAACGATTTACCAAGGTTTAGTAATTTTCAGAATTAAAAAATAATTTTTTGAAAATTTTTGGAACAGAAAAAAAAAATGAAAGTTTGGAAAATTCGTGAAACCGGAATTTTTTTATGTAAATTTTTTTTTAATCAGGACGCTTTTTGAACGATTTGCAAGATTTTTGAATTTTTTTTTTCGAAATTTGTCAAAAATTCTAAAATTGTTGGAACATACAATTTTCAGTGGAATTCCCGTAATATGTGTACAGCAGTATCGAAAAGTTTGAATAAAAGAAAAATTTTGAGAAAATTTTGAAACCGGAATTTTTTTTTAATGATTCACCAGGAGTTTTTAAAATTTTTTTTATAAATCCAAAAATTATTGAACAAATCTAATTTCTAATGGAATTTCGGCAATTCATAAAACCTGTCTGAACAGCAGTATCGAAAAGCTTGAGTAAAAGAAAAATTTTGAAAAACTTTTGAAACCGGATTTTTTTTTTGAAAGTTCGAATAAAAACTTGAACACTTTAACGTTTGTGATGTTTGCTTATATGAATACTTTTCCGAAATCCCTAAATAATTTAAAAAATGTTTTGAAACAGCAAAAAAAAGTTTAAAAAATCAAATCCTGTTTCAAAAATCACCGAAAATCACAGAAATAGTGCTAACATCAATTTACCATTGCTTGACGTGAAAAAAGAATCTTTGGCTCCAACGGAGCCGCAACCCTGATACCTACAGTACCCCTCCCTATCACTATAAAACAAGAGTCTCTCTCTTGTCACCTACGTCAATGGAAAAGTGAAAAAATGGAGAAGAAGAAGACAAGAAAAAAGGGAAAAACATGAGATATGAAAAGGAGGAAGCGAGTCTAAATCCGGTGGAGCACGATGACGAAAATAGAAAAAGAAGGAGGGACGAGACGGCTCCAGAAGGCCGATTCCAAAGTTCAGATGATTCTCGGAATTCCCGGGCGGTGGATTCCAGACAATTCCCTCATTATTGTCGTGTTCTGCTCCCCTTTCAGATGACGTCAATCGGGGGGCCCGAAATAACAAGAAAATGCTGAAAATAAGACACGACAACAAGGGCTGAAAGGAGGAAGAAGCACGCCCACTTGACTGACACATGCCTCTGACTCTCTGGAGCCTCTCGGAGGAGCCGAAGCGGGGCCCATGTTGCTCCCCGCATTTTTGAGTGAGAGCACTGCCTTCTTGCTCTTTTTCTTGACGAGAAGATGAAGAAAAAGAAAAAGAAGAAGCTGGATGGGAGAGAGAGAGAGAAAGAGAGAGATGAATGAGGAAGAGAAAAGTTGGGACAACCTGGACCACTGGACCGGGGAGATTTGAGAAGAGGGAGTGTGATAAGGGATGATTAGATCGGGAGTACCAGAACTTAGATGAGAGGATTCAGAAGTTGAATGAGCTTCTGAATTCAAGGAATTTTGAGAAATTTCGAAAATTGATAGATTTTGAGCTTCTCAAGCTATTTTTCACATTCAGAAGACGTTCAAGAATTCTGAGATTCTGGAGCTCATCTGAATCCTCTCTACAATTCTGAAGGCTTTCACGTCATTTAGAAGTCAAGAGCTCTTCTGAATTTCAAAAAATTTCGCAAATTGATAGATTTTAAGCTTCTGGACAATTTTTTGATTCAGGAGACGTTTCAGAGTTCTGAATTCTGATTCTGAGGTTCTGGACCTCATCTCAACCTTCTGTACAATTCTGAAGCTTTCCACGTCATCTGGGGCTTCAGATTTTATGATCATGAAGTTCTGGAACTTCTGGAACTCCAAAATCTTCGGTTGACGTCAACAAGCTGAGTTGGATTCTGATTTCTGACATACAAAATTCAGAATTCCAAAAATTTGAAAATTGATAGAATTTGAGCCTTCTGGACAATTTTCGTGATTCAGAAGATGTTCCAGAATTCAGATTTGTGATTCTGAAGTCCACCTGAATTCTCTCTACACTTCTGAAATTCCACGTCTTCTGAAGGCTCCAGATTCTGGGATTCTGAAGTTCTAGAGCTTCTGGATTCTAGAACTCCATAATCACTAGCTGACGTCAAGATGAATTGGATTCTGATTTCTGAAATACAAAATTCTAGAATCTTACAAATCAGAATCCAAGTACATTTTTCCTATGGGAATTTGAGATTTCATCAGAATAATAAGAAAATGTGAGAAAATATGAGATCAGAATTTGAGATTTTGACAAGAAAATGAGGCAATCGGATATCTGAGGACACTGTTAATTCGAGATTTTTAGAACTACAAATTGAATGAATTTTGTATCCGAATCGTCAGAGATGTATAGTAACGGTCTAAAAATCAGCTGAAATTTTAGGATTTTTTGAAAACGAAAAAAATGTTTTTTTTTTAATTTTTTTTTCGTTTCTTGTGCTCAAAAACCTGGAAAAAAGGTTCAGCAAGCAAAAAAAAGAAACATTTTTTCCTGAAAGCTCTAAATCTCCGCCTGTCAATTCTCCAGGGACTTTCGGACTCTCTCTGGTTTTTTGTTCGGATTGAAAAATTTTCTCTGAACTTTTTATGAGGGACATGTATGTACTAGAGAAGTACTTGGAATCAAACAGAAAAAGAAGAAAAAGAAGAGTATGCAAATGTGCTCTGACGTACGAAACGGGAGAAGTGCAATGATTAATTAATTAGAAAGCGTTTGATTTGATTTTTGAGACGTTCGCAATAGAAATTTCAATTAGGATATCTCGCAGCGAAAAGTACAGTGAGATTTGTATTTTTCGTGTTTTCCAACAAAAATTGATTCGAAAATAGTCCAGAAAATGCGAATCTTACTGTACTTTTCGCTGCGAGATATTCAACGCGCCAATTTGAAATTTCCAATGGAAACTTTCGAATTAAAATGCAAAAATAATAGAGCTGAACCATTTTTCCCATTTTTCCCAAAATTTCGAAATTCTGAAATTTTTATTTTCTGTTTCAAAATTTCCATTTCATAAATTTCCAACTAACAGTTTCAATTCTTGTTTCGAAAATTCGAGAACAATAATTCAAAACAAAATTTAAAATTGATAGTTAGAAACAAAAAGCAACCATTGGGTTTATCAACAATAATTTTCAAATTAAAAAAAATTAAATTAAAATTTTTCGAAACATAGAAAAATAAATTTTTTTCTTCAAATTTTCCAAAATTTTCCCAGTTTCATAACCTACTTTTGTCATTTCACATTTTTCCTATTTCCAGTATACGTACGCTGCTGATAGCAAACGAGAAAAGACTGAAAACCAAAGAAAAACCTGCCTTTTTTCCCTAACTTTTTTTTTTCAAAAATTCCGCAAAAAAGCTATTCACCAGAGCCGCCTTTCGCCCCGAAAACTCATAAAAAATGAGTGAAAAGAGGCCGAAAAGCGGATGTTTCTTTTGTTTTTTTCGGCTGGGACACATGTGCCTTATTACTCGGATTATCCCAAAAAAAATGACGATTTTCTCTTTTTTCTAGGGTTTTCATTATGTAAAATGGGGATTTGGGTAAAAAAATTCAGAAAAGCAGGGCTAAAGTTCAAAAAAAATTCCCAATTTTTTTTTTGAAATTTTTAAAATTTCAAAAATATCTCAAAATACTCGCAGACGTGCCCATTTTATACTGATTTTTCCCCTCTATTTTTAAATTTTTTCAAATTTTTTCAAATCACCAAAATGAGTAATTTTGACATTTTCCATAGTTCCCTGGAGCATTTTCCATGCACTTTTTCAGCTCGTTAGACAAATTTCGACTGATTGAATGACGAGAAAGTTCAGATTTATGAGAGGAAATTCTATAAAAATAGGTGGTGACGTAAAGGAGAAATGTACTGATATTGGTGATTGGATGGAACAAGAAATAGGTTTTAGGACTGGATTTTGGAATTTTAGAATTTTACGAACAATTCTACACAAGCATTGAATCTGTTAGTTGGGAATTTATGAAATGGAATTTTGAAACAGAGAATAAAAATTTCAGAATTTCGAAATTTTGGGAAAATTTGGTTTAGCTCTATTATTTTTGCATTTCAATTCTGAAAAATCTCAAATTGGCGCGTAGGATATCTCGCAGCGAAAACTACAGTAAGATTTGCATTTTTCGGTGATTTTCCAACTGAAAAATGCAAATCTTACTGTAGTTTTCGCTACGAGATACCATGCGCGCCAATTTGAAATTTTGAGAGACTAGATAACAACGAAAATTTTTAATTTTAAAATTTGGGTCTCGCCACGATAATTTTTTAAATCTGTAAAATTATCAGAAATTTCGAAAAACCTTCCAGTTTCATCAAAAATTTAATGAAAAATTTTCAAAAAATTTTCAGTAATCTCTTTCGTCTTTCACCATTTTCAAAACTTCCGTTTTCAAAAAATTTCGAACTAAAAGTTTCAGCCATTTGTTTTCAATTTTCAATCTCATCATCCATCCAAATTCTATCAAAATTCTATATATCCGGATGTTTGCGGGGCACCAAACTAAACACTGAATACCAAATCCTAAAGAAATCCTTCTTTTTTCTAAAACAAATGTGTGTGAGATATCTCGGGGCCTTCTCATCTCTTATTTATGTCTCCCCCACCCCGTAATGACGTATTCTCTTCCATTCATAATTCACACATTTCGCGCCGTTTGCTAAACAAGAAAAAAAAGTTTCTTTTCCACTTGCATTCCAGGTGTTAGAGGGGGGTTAATCCCTTCTTCCGATATGTTTTTCGGTTTTCGCAGAGTCACGTGTGATTTTACGTGATTATGCACTACAAATGTGACTTATTTTTTCCGTTTTTGGTGTCGGAGGTGTGGGTGAGCTGATTTGCAGCCGAGGAAGGGATCAGAAACGAGAAAATCCAGGAGAAATGGAAGAAAACGGCGAGATGGGGATTACGGTGGAATTTAAAGGCGCATAGGGGGAATAGTCAATCGGGTCTCGACTGGAAGATTGGTTTTGATGGAATTTGAGTGTGAGGAAGAATAAAAATAATGTGTTAGACTAGAAATGTAAGTTTTGTTTAATTTTCACAAAAAAGTCCTTGAAAATCGTTCAAAATTGACGAAAATTGACAAAAATCAGCGGAAGTCAACTTTCAGGGTTACGGTAGACTTTAAAGGCGCATGATGGATTTAGTGCATTGGGTCTCGCAACGAATTACTGTATTTTGATGTTTTGAAGCAAAATGCAGTTTTCTTGTGATTCTTTCCTAATTTCCAGCTTATTTTGAAGCTTCCCCCGAAAAAGTCTTCTATACAAACAAATGCGACTACTGTAGACACGCTTCTTCCCCCAAAAAACACGCATTCCCAGGCATGTTTCGTCATGAAAATCGGGCGAAAAGAAGGCACAAAAAACCATACGTTTTCTGGTTTTCTGTGGCCAAATATTTTGTCCGTGGTGCTGCTGCTGCAATCTTTCGTTTCGCGTGATGTGTATACTCAGTCCGTGATGAAAAGAGTCCAGTTTGCGAGAGCTGAATGTTTGAAGAGCGACTGGGTCTCGAGACGAATGAGATCATCGCACCGAATAGACACACAACTTGGAGGAGGAGAAGAAGCATTTTTTGGAGGAAGTTCGGGTGTGTTTTGTGATCGGACAAGTATTGATTGATTGGCGGCGGGAATTATGGAAAATGGAAAAAATCTGGTTATTTTGGCGATATTTTGGTCAAATTTTGAGGAAAAACTATCGAAGACCATCAAAAACCCGCAAAATCGGTCAACTTTGAAAAAAGGGTACTGTAGTTTTAAAGACGCATGCCGTTTTTTGTCGGGTGGTCTCGAAGCGATATCACTTTCGCTCGGGGTTTTTGTGAATTTTCGGGGATTTCGGTCATTTTACAGCCAAATTTTGCAAGGGAAATGAAATTTCTTTTGATTTTCGAAAGTTTATTTCGCAAAAAACTCGGTGGTCATTGCGGCGAAATCGAGCCTTCGAAGTGGGCGTCGACCCCCCGAAAAACTTTTTTTATTTGCGCCCAAAAGTGTCGAATTTCGGTGCAAAACTTACTATTATCGGCGATGTTTTGTGTGGAAATGAGGTAAAAATAGAGGAGAAAATCAATAAGTTGAATGGGAAATTATCAGGAAGAAGGAAGAGCTTTTTGAAGTTTTGGAACAGAACTCAGAACTACTCGTGTTCACGGCGGGAAATTCAAAAAAAGAGTGAGTAAATATTGAAGGAAGAGTTCTTGAAGACTCGGTCAGGATTTCTTTTCTCGAGGGGAATGATCTTTTGGAAATGGTAAAAGGAACAGTTCTCTACGAAAATCAATCGATCAAATGAACAGTTTTTCGAAAAATACGCTGTTTGGTTGTAAAAATCATGGTATTGAAAGATTTCAATTTTTCGAAAATTTTGAAAATTTTTGGAACTGAAAAAAAAAATTTTTTTTTCGAAATGTTTATGTTTTATTTTTGTAAAGATTTCTTATTTTTTGGGTAGATTTCAATCAGAAAATCAGAAAAATCTAAACAATACAACTGGAAAATGTACAATATTTCTCACATGTTTGACACTTTTTGACGTCAAAATGTGTCAGATTCAGGTGATTCTGGAGCAGAGAAATATTCTTTCGAATTTTTTAGAATAAGGGGCTTTAATGTAGAAAAAGGGAAAAGATTTGAATGTTTTTTTACTGTTTCAAAATTTTTTTTTAGATTTTGAAAAAAAACGTTGCAATTGATTCTTCGAACTATCGCATTCACGAAAAATTTTTTAAAAAATTAAAATTAAAAATATGGTCTATGGGGATAGTGCGCTCTAATGCTAATTTTTTTTTGAAAATTAAAAAAACCATAAAAAACAATGAAAATTGTCAAAATCGAAAATTCGCTCCAATGAGAAAATTTACGAAATACTTTTTTTTTCTCAATTTTTTCGTAAAACTGTAGGGAAAAAATCGAAAAGTGTCAAAATTTGATTTTTTTTCATTTTGGAATGTTTCGTAAATCAAACATTTTGGTCAGTTGGCATGTGACAAGAGCTCAAATATAAATTAAAACAAAAAAAAATTCCACCTGTTTTTTTCAGGTGAAAAAAGGACATTCATTACGCAACTCCAAGTGAAACGTTAGATTTCTAGCCTGCACAACCATACAACTTCACAATAAATAAACATGAAGCACGAAAATTTTAAAATTTGACCTACACGAAAAAATCAATCAATAACTTCCAAGAGAGAGCATGAAAAACCGAGAGACGGCGAGAAAAATCATTTGAAAAAAGGGAGTGGATCGTTTGGAAAAGCACGAATCGGCGGAGCGAAAGTCGAAAAATAAACAGGCGGCGCGGCGAGGCTCCGCCCATTTTGCGTGACGCGGAGAGTGCGCGGAAACGATCCGCGTGTGAGCAAACACGCGGAAAGGACTGTTTGCGAGAAGGGAAAAGACGGACACGCCCCCCATCAAAAACGCTTCGAATTGGGAATGGATCGGGAAGAGGGAAAGGGGGAAGGGATCGAAAGATCGGGATTTGACAGCTGATAAAGAGGGGAGTGATAAGGAATGTGATAAGAAGAGCTAGGAAAGTGGGTCTCGCCACGAAAACGGTTTTTGGCTGAAATACGACCTTTTGAACAAGGTTTTGACACTTTTTTTTGATGAAAATGGGTAAGATGATGTCATTTCAATCATTCACAACCAAATTTCAGCAATTTCCACCGATTTTTGGTGAGAATAAGGTGTTTTTGGTAAAAAGCGGCAAAATACCCAAAATTCATGTTTGTTTTACTGAAAATTGATGAGAAATGACTTAAATTACGTAATTTCACCTACTTTCTTCAGAAAAAGGAAAAAACCTTGTCCAGAAGCTGTATTTGAGCCACAACCAATTTTCGTGGCGAGACCCGTCAGGTGCTTCGCCGCGGGACGGCAATAATATGAAAAATTAAGAAAATTTTTTCAAAAATTATAGTTTTTCTTTCCAAGAAAAGACAATTGGAT
>LR538905.1:0-34311 GCA_900536315.3 Caenorhabditis becei | reverse complement strand
CCCCCATAGTGATAAACTGATAAGCTTATGTGATAGAATTCAGCCGGAAAACCGCATCGAAAAAACATGAGTCAAATCTGTGAGACACGTGAGATTTTCCGACTCGAAAAATGATTTGTTTATCAGTTGAAAGCTGCAAATTTTCGGGGGAAAGTGAATTTGGAGTTGATAATGTAAACGGACGGATTGGATTTCGTTTAGGAGGGAAATGTATACAAATTGGAAGAAGAAGAAGGTGACAATGAGTCAGATGGAAATATGGTTTTTGGGTTTTGGACTGGGAAGGAAAGGTATGGAAAGATCTCTGGAAAGTTCTGGAAATTTCAGATATTCAGGGGAAATGGGTCTCGCAACGAGTTTGATTTTTTTTTTTTTCATTAGCTTAGTGAGACGTGCCTCATTTTATAAAAAGAATGGAACATGAAAAAAACAATTTTTTACATAAAGTTTTGATCTGTTTAGGAAAACATGAAATTCCGCTGCGAGACCTAAGCACCGCCTACTTATTTTTTAGTTTCTCGACAATAAAAAGGAAACATTAATTTCAGAAAACACAAAACAAAATTTGGGAAATTTGAGAAACAGAAAAACATTTTTTTTTGAAAAAAAACTGCTGTTTCTGAAATTCTTTGAAAAAATTGTTTCAGATTTGAAAAATTGATATGATATGTGTAGCTCCCAGCAGTATTCTACAGTAATCTACAATACGCCTAAATTACGTTTTTTTCAAGAAATTGAAAATGTTCAGAAATTTATTACTGTTTC
Source organism: Caenorhabditis becei (assembly GCA_900536315.3). Taxonomy (NCBI): domain Eukaryota; kingdom Metazoa; phylum Nematoda; class Chromadorea; order Rhabditida; family Rhabditidae; genus Caenorhabditis; species Caenorhabditis becei. Next base: position 33,546 of record LR538905.1, on the reverse strand, counting down.
TGAAAATTCAAAAAATAACCCGTTCAATTTTGAAAATCAATGAGACGTTGATAGACATATGTTTACCTAAATACATCAAAAATTCTACAGTAATCTATAAGTATTTTTCGATACAAATTACAGTTCTTCCCAACCTCAACTCTCAATAATTTCTGGAAAATACGAAACATTCTTCAAAAATTTGAGAAACTGAAAAAAAAACACGTTATGAAAGAAGTTACTGTTCCAGAAATTGTAAATTTCGAGCATCAAATTAGAAAAATCAATAAGAATTTCTAAAACACCTCATAAGTTCAACAATGCTCTTGAACCGAAAATGTTTCAAAAGTTTGGGAATTTTCAGTAATTGTTCACTGTTTCTGAAAATTCAAAAATTGATTCTAGATCTTGAATTACAATTCGTCGTAGGTATCATAAAGAATTCTACAGTCATCTATTGTTTTTGATAAATCACAGTTGTTTTACTTTACTGTTGTTTCAACAATAATTTCTGGAAAATACAAAACATTTTCGAAAATTTGAGAAACAGGAAAACATTTTACAGTTCCAGAAATTTCACAGATTGAAGCTGAAACTTGAAAAATCAATGTGAAGTGCAACATCACTCGGCAAATGCTCGTAACTTTTACGCAGAACTTGGATGATTCTGCAGCATTTACGCAGATTTTAGAAGATTTTGCAACATTTACGCCACAGTTGAGGCGTCTAGGCAACATTTACGCCGAAGTTGGTAGAAGATTACAACTTTTACGCAAAGAATGGTGAAAAACAGGATTTTCCGAAGGATAAAACAGCTTTTGCGCAAAGGTTGCTAGAATCTGAAACATTTGCGCAGACCTTGGCAAGGTTTTGCAGCTTTTACGCAGACTTTTCAGCGTTTTGCAACATTTACGCAGAAGCTGCTAGTTCCTGCAACTTTTACGGGAACCTTGCAGCCAAATGCAATTTTTGCGCAGACCTTGAATTGTTTTCTCCGACGTTCTTGTCTTGATTTATTTTTTGTGCTTTTCCTGTTTTTCTAGTCAAAACTCTTCATTTTGGTATCTGTTTCAGAATATACAATTCTCACAATGCGTCTGGAACGCTTATTGTCACCAAAAACCGGAGTTATGATGAGTCCTGGAGCACTTTTGAAACAACCTCAAAAACTCCGCCACCCGTTCACGTCATGCAAACACAGCGTTTCAAAGTTTTCGGAACTTGAAAAGCTACGTAAGTTCCAAAATCCATTTGAATGTGAGATGAAACAGTTTTTTTTGCAGATAAACGTCATTCGAGAAAGAGTGCCACTGGATACAACAAGGATTTCGGATGTACAAGTCAGGGAGAACATGTTCATCGTCAACAAATGTAAAAATTAAATTGATTTTTAAAGTAATGTTTTCTCTACGTTGTTGTTAGTTGAATATTTCTAATAAATGTTTTTGATTCAAAAAATGACGTTTTGTATTCAAGGGGCGGGGTTATATATATATGGCAGCTGCTACTTTTGCAACAACGTTACGCAGCTTTTACGCAACATTCCATGCAACTTTTGAGATGCACGTTATAAGAAGTTGCGCAAGGTCGCCGTAAATGTTGCGCTAGGTCTGCGTAAAAGTTACGAGCAGTTGCCGAGCATTTCGAAAACTGAACAGTAGAGTACAGTGATCGCGTAAACTAAACATTTATTTGAAACTTTGAAATTTTCGGAAAATTTCTACTGTTTCAGAAAGTTCAAAAAATTAACTTTACAACTTTAAAGTCACACGGGCTCCCAGGGCGTACGTAATGCAAACGCGCTCCGCTAGACTACAGTCGGAATTCGTAAATAATTTTCAAATTTAAAACGAGTTCACATGTGACATTCGGTGTTGCTTACCGTAACCTGCGACGAGAGACAATGCTTTTGAGGGAGACGCGCGTGGAATATGTTGCATTCGGACCGGTGGCCTAAAAGTTGATTTCAATTTCGAGCGCTTTTGGCACCGTGCCAAGAATGAAACAATTCGCTGAGTAGCGACTCACGGAACGCGCGAAATTCATAACGGTACGCTCTGGGGGCCCGTGAAGTCACTGAGACTCGAACATAGTGATAATATCATTTTTGCCAAAACTGAATGTGTTTCCGTAAAAATGGTACCGCAACTTCTGGAAAATACAAAAAAAAGTTTCAAACATTTGAGAAACAAAATAAAAAATTTTTTTGGGAAAAATGTACTGTTTCAGAAATTTCGAAAATATGATTTGAAATTTACAAAATCATTGTGCAGTGCGACAGTGTTTCAAAAATAGAAGTAAAGTAATCCTAAACAGAAAAACATTTTAATTTGAAAATTTTCAGAAAATTTTTACTGTTTCAGAAATTCTAAAAAATAAATCTAGGATTTGAAAAATCAATAACATACAAATTTTGCTAATCAAAAATTCTACAGTAATCTACAGTAATCCCAAACCAAAATTCTCTGAATTTTCAGACTCTTGAAATTCGAAAAATCAAAACTTCAATGTTTCGGGTCTCATCACAAATGAAACAATTTTCAAAAACTCCTCTAAAAATCCGTCCAATATCCACATTTCCACGAGAATGTCACCGTATGACGTCATCGTTTTCATAGAGTAAAAAAGCTAAAAAGCGCAACGTTTTGCACCCGGAAATTGGCGATTTCAAGCGGCGAAAATGTCGACAATTATGCTTTTTTCGCTGATTTTTGGGGTCGGAAATGTCAGAAGACATCTATTATTTTTGCACTTTTTGGGGATTTTTGGGATTTTTTGAATGGAAAAATCATAAGGAATCACCAAGACCCAGAAGGGGTGAATTATCATGTTTAGACGTTGAAATCAGAAGATTTATGAAAGATAAAGACACAGAGAAATAGCATTGGAGAGTGAGAGACGCAGAGAAAAAAAAACAGAGTACTTCCGGTCGGAAATTGATAAATTGATAGGGAAATTGGGGGGAGAATTGTGATACGGTCGGTGATAAGAGATAAGAGATAAGTGATCAGATTTTGGTGATGTCAATGGGTCTCGAAGGGAAAATAAATTTTTTTTTTTTGGATTTTTACTGGAAACAAAACACCGTATACTGGAAATACGAACAAGTGAAATGAGAAAATAAAATTTTGAAACAGGGAAAATTTTTTGAAAAAAAAATTTTTTTTACAGTTTCAAAAATTTTTAATTAATTTTTTTTGATTTTTGAAAAGTAATATGTTGATACATCAAAGATTTTTAAATTTCTAAATTATTTTAAAATTAAAAAAAAAAATTTTGGTTGCAGGTCAAAACTGGAGTTCACACTCAAAAATTTCAAATTGGCGCGCACGATATCTCGCAGCGATAATTACAGTAAGATTTGTATTTTTCGTGTTTCTTAACTGAATAAATACAAATTTCAAATGATAGTATTTTTTTCTCAAAAAAAAAATCCAAAAAATCTTCTGAAAAAGCGGTAAAAACTGGCAGGAATCGGGGCTAAAATCATAAAAAATGATAAGAAGAAGTCATGTCGTCCGTGGGTCAAACACTCGAGAGCAAACACTTTCTCTTATCAATTATCACTAGAGCCTCTCGTTATCACACACTCTCTCACGGCTATCACTGATAAGAAGAGACGAAAATGGAAGATGTTTCGCCGAAAATAGATGTGGGAAGAGGCAAAAATGGAAAAAGAAGAAGGAGATGGTGATAAATGATAGTGATAGTGAGAGGAGGACCTGTTGATGCGAACTGACATGTGATTATCAGTGATTAAGAAAAATCACACAGATTAGAAACAAGGTACCGTAACCCAGGAGGTACGGTTTCAAGTTTTACTGAAAATTTGATTCTGAATTTTTCAACTAATTATCCGATATTGTATCTGGAAAAAATGAAAAAAAAGTGCTCAAAGTTCTTCAAAAAAATTATAAAAAAAATAAAAAATACAAGTCTTACTGTAGTTTTCGCTGCGAGATATCGTGCGCGCCAAATTGAAAAAAAAAATTAAATTTTGAGATATTGTTTTTTTTTTTCAGTTTCAAAGTTTTCTAAAACAAATTTTCAGTTCAATTGGTTCCAATTCCAATTGAATTATCCATTCTTTGTTTGAAAAAATGTGTACCAGCTAAAAAATTTTCAGTTTCAACAATTCCAAAAAACGGAAATTACTTTCCGAAACTAATCCATCGAGCCCAATTTTTTCAAAAAAAAAATCATCTGACTGAAAAAAAAACAATTTTCCAGAATTTTTTGGAAAAAAAAAGGTTTTTGCTAAAATTCAAAGTTTAATTTTAGAAAAATTAAGAAAATAAATTAAAAACTGTTCCAAGTTTTTTATGAACCTACACTGTGACACATTATTTTAATACTTGAACGCTTCTGGTTGAAAAAAATCCCAGCTTCTCAAAAAAATAAAATTTTCTTCAATTTTCTACAAAAATAAATACTTCCTGTTTCAAATATTTTTCTTTTAAAAATTTATACATTATTTTCTCATTGGGATCCTAATTCGCTCTATCGCAATTACAGTAATTTCGACTAAAAATCAGCAAAAAAAGTTTTTTTTTTGTTTTTGATTTACTTTTCAAAAATTTCTGGAATAAAATTTCAGTTCGTTTTGTTCCAATTCCAGATAAATTATCTATTTTTGATATTCTCAAAAAATTTAACCAAGCTGAAAAATGTTATGTTTCAAAAATTTCATAAAACTAAAACTACTTTTTCAATCTAATGAATTTTTTTTTTCGGTTTTTGCTAAAATTCCAATTTTAATTTTGAAAAAATTTTTAAAAAAGGAAAAAAAACTGTTTCACTATTTCTATGAACCTGGAATGTGAAATATTGTATGATAGGCAATCCTTAATGTCAAAATTTTTAAATAAAAATCCCAACTTCTCAAAAAAATAAAATTTTCTTCAATTTTCTACAAAAATAAATACTTTCTGTTTCAAATATTTTTCTTGAAAAAATAAAAACCTCATTTTTCATTAGTTGTTCCTCCATAGCTTTTACCGTAATTTAGACTGAAAACCACCAAAAAATGTGTGTGTTTTTTTTTTTAAATTTCTAGACTAACCACCTTTGACAAATTCACTTCCTCCTTCTTCTTTTTTATCTGAAAAAAAAACAAAAATCGTCCGTAAAAACAATAGGGAAATATGATGAGAGGGGGTCCGTGTGTCAAATGCAGTTATTTCTCATGTCTGCGTACTTTCCGAGACATGGAATATTCAGAAAATAGGAGGAATTGGGGGTGTCTAAAAATAGAAAAAGAGAGATATATCCTTCGTTGGTCCATGACATCATTCTGTGTCACAAAACAGATATTATCGTTGCAACTCAAAATCGGAGTGGGTAGATTTACGGAGTTGCGGGTCTCGCATGGAATCCACGTGTTAGGTCACGCGAAAAATCACTTTGAACGGAATCGACGCTCTAGTTCTATTTTTCGCGTGAAAAATACGTGGATTCCATGCGAGACCCGCAACTCCGTAAATCTACCCACTCCGATTTTGAGTTGCAACGATAATATTCCCCCTCTTTCTCGATATATATTTTTCTTTTTTTTTTTGTTTTTTTCAGCCGAGTGCCACGTCATAGTAAACATCTGGACGAAAAAGGGAAGATGAGAATGGGAAAATGGGGAATTTTGAAGTTTTATCAGTAGAGCACATTTGCTGTTTTGTAAATTTTTCATTGAATTTCCGGTTTTTAAAAATAAATTTTGATTTTCAGTTTTTTTCAGATTCAGGGGATTATCATCGGAGCGCACTTGGTGATTTTAGAATTTTTTTTTGAAAATTTGATTTCAACTTTCAAACTAAAAAATTTAGCAGGTTTACGCCGAGTTCTGAAACAAATTTTTGTTTTTCTTGTTTTTTGAAAAATGTTTTTGCTTCATTTGGGCACTTTATTGTTTTTTTTCTGTCAGTATTTATTGATTTTTTAATAAAAGCTTTGATTTAAAATATTTGTTGATTTTTCCTTTTTTTCTCTGATTTTTTTGAGCGAGAGAGCACACGAAAAGAGGAGAGCGCAGAGAAATGGCCGAGGGACTAGTTTCCGGTGGCCTAGAAAACTCCAGGGCGCCAGTTTTTCCGGTTCGAATTTTGAACGGTTTCCCGAAGATTTCTGATGATTTTCCGAGTTTTTCACTGGTTTTTCCACTTTTTCCTTCATTTTTCTTGATTTTTTTTTGATTTCCGTGCATTTATCGATTATTTTCCAGCGATGGAAGCCGCGAATTCTGCAGATAACGACACTGACGAAGTACTAATTATTGAACCGAATGAGGTAACGAAAAATTGCGAAATTTGCGGAAAAACTAACCAAAACCAGATTTCTCAGAATTCCGGCGGAGAACCATCGACTCCAGGACAAAAAGGAGTGAAACGGCTGGCAGGGACACCTCCTGGGAAGGATGTGAAGAAGCAAAAAGTGGGGAAAACCGGGGAATCCCTGGGAAATGATGACGTTTTGCAGTTGTCTCCGGATCCGTCGCCGAAATCAGCGGAAGGAGAGGTTGCGAGCACTCCGAAGACACCGAAGACACCGAAAATGTCGAAGGAGGAGCGGGAAAAGCTGAAAAAGGAGAAAATGGAGGAGAAGGAGAAGCAGAAGGCCGAACGGGAGAGGATTCTGGAGGAGAAACGGTTGGAGAAGGAGAAACAGGCGGAGGAGAAGCGATTGGAACGGGAGAAGAAGGAAAAGTGAGGGAATGGGTGGAATTTGGAGGAATATGGAGGGATTTCAGGGAAAGACTCGAGAAAAAGGCCGAGGAGGACCGGAAAAAGGAGGAAAAACGGAAGGAATCGGAGGAGAAAAAGAGGAAAGAAGAGGAGGAACGGATGAAGAAGGAGGAGGAGAAGAACAAGAAACGAAAGGAGGAGGAAGAGAAAAAAGAGGCGAAACGAAAGGAAGATGAGGAGAAGAAGGAGGCCAAGCGCAAGGAGGAGGAGGTAGATTTTGAATTTTTTAAATTTTGATTCAGTGGAATTATGACGAAGGAAACGTACTTTTGGATTTTTGGATTTCTTTCATATCAAAAAAATTTTAATTTCGAAAAAAAAATCAAATTTGGTGGAATTTTCTTGTAAAAAATTTTTAAAAAATCATTATCAAAAAAAAATTTATTTTTTCAATTGAAAAAATTAATTTTGGTTAGAGCAAGTTGGTTTGGTTTGGGGCCAATTTCTTGTAGAAAAATATTTTTTCATTATTTTTGAAATTTGCTTCATGTTCCCCACTATTTCTTTCGACGATTCATGTATCTCTAATTTATTCCCTATTTTCCAGGCAATCGAAGAGAAAAAACGGCGTGCCTCTGCCCGTTTCCTCGGATTCTTCTCGAAAGTCGAAAAGAAGAAAGTTCCACTCGAGACCCAAGACACTTCCTCTTGGTACCGTCCGTTCGAACGAAAGGATGGAATGATTCTGGCTCCGATCCTTCCGAGACCACCGCTTTCCGCTGATTTCAACATTTGGGTGCAGGATGAAAATGTAAACTTTTTAAAAATTTAAAAATTGAAAATCAGTTTCAAAAATTGTTCATCAAAATTTTCAGAAATTGTATTTTTTGGTACCGGCAGAACTTGTCTAAACTTTAAAAAAAATTTATTTTTTAAAAATCAAAAAATTATTCCAGGTAGACATCCGATCATTCCTCGACAACGTTCCTAAACCGGAGATTCCCAAAACAAAGTGAGTTTAAAAAAATTTAAAAACATTATTTTTACTGTTTCGAGAAAATTCAAAAAATTCCAAGTAGTTCTATTCGTTACTAATTTCTTCTGTTCGATTCCCTCTTATTTTTCTTTTTTTTCAGTCCGATGAAAGCGAAACTGCTGCAATTCCACGATAATCGTCGTCCTCCGTACTACGGGACATGGCGAAAAAAGGCAAAAGTTGTGAGAGGATGGTGTCCACTGGAAGATCATGAGGACGGAATCGACTATGATGTGGATTCCGATGAGGAGTGGGAAGACGAACCGTCCGATTGTGAGGAGTGCAATTCGGATGATGATGGAGTAAGGGATTTTGGATTTGAATTTGAATTTTCTTTTTTCAAATTTTGAGAAAAGAAAATTGTTACTTTCTGATTGAAAATTGAAAAAAAAGTTTCCAGTTTCTCCAGAATCAGAAAAAAATTGAATTAATTTTTTTCAAATATTGGAATCTATGAAAACCCAGAGCGCCACCAGAAAAAAATTTTGAAAAATTTTATTGTTAGAAAATAAATTTTCTAATCAGCCCCATTTTCCCAAAATATTTGAACAGTTCAATTTTTTAATTTTGATGGAACTGGAAATTTTTTAAAAATTTTCCTGTTTCTGAGAAAATGCAAACTCTCTGTTTCTGATTTGGAAACAATTCTGCATACGGTGGTGAACTATCTTAGTTTTGCGAAAAAAAAATTTCAAGAGTTTGAAAAAATTAACTGAATCCACAATCAAATTTTCTTATCTATTTATCAAAACCATATTTTTTGAAATTTTTGAAACAGTAAGAAATTGGATAAATTTTTATTTTTGAAAATTGGCGCATTTTTTCATTCCCCCTTGGTTTCAAGATTTACTTCAATTTTTTCCAATTTCGTTGGTACTGGAAATTTTTCTTGTTTCCGACAAAATGCAAATTTTCTGTTTCTGATTTGGAAACATTACTGCAAGTGTTGAAATAACTTTTTTTTGCGAAAAAAAACATTGAAAAATGAAAAAATGAACCTGTGATTTTTTATTTATCTCCAAACATTTTTCTGAATTTTTCAGGTTTTCCTCGATTATTTTGGTGGCCAACTGAGTTCATAATAAAATGAATATTTTGAAAAAAAATTAAAAAATTTTGGAAACAGTAAAAAATCGTTTCTAAAAATTGATGCATTTTTTTTCATTTTTCAACCCCTGATTCCAAGATCTATTCTATTTTTCCAGGACAAGGACGAAGAAGACGACAACGAGGAAGACGACGGATTCTTCGTGCCGCCGTGCTACTTGTCCGATGGAGAAGGAGAAGAGGATTCGACGGATGCGGACGGTGAGAAGAAGAAGACGTCGAAGCGAGTGACGATCGATTCGGACGGAGAAGACGGCGATTCGAACGAAGCGGACGAGGATCGGAAGGCTCGGATGGCTCAGAGAGCATCGGAATGGTCGAAACGGACCGAGAAGAAGAAGGTCTCGAAGCTGGAGCCACGGGCCATTGGACCGGTCTACCCGCCCGAAGAACCACCACTTGAATTCGAATACATGGCTGCTGTTCATTTCTATTGATTGCTGATTCGGTTTGATTGATTGATAACTCTGTTATCAGCTCCGGACTATTTGTGAAGTATTTGATTAGGGAAGTGTCTTTTGATATTTCCACTGTGAATTTTGTATTATTTATTTGGGTTCATTGCTTTTTTTGGGAATTCGGGGAGTTTGGGTTTGGATTCATTTTTCGAAGCGTCTTTAAATTTTTTTTAAATTTTGTTTTTCCCCTACAAAGTTCCATGCATTATTGATTTTTGGAAAAATGTTATTTTTAAAAAATTTATGAAACAGCAAAATTTTTGCAAAACTTTGATTTTTTTTTATTACTGTTTCTGGAATTTTTGAAATTTTTAAAAATTTAAAAAATTTTCATTTTTAATACAAATTTTTGCCCTGTTCACAGAAAAAATCAGAAATTTTTTTTTTTAATTCAAAAAAATTTCCTTACCTTTCTCAAAAAAAAATCCAATTCTTTCTCCAGTTTTCCTTTATTTTTCCTAATTTTTCCTTTATTTTCTATTTATTTTTCATTTATTTATTCGTCTTTTCTCTTAATTTTCTAATCCTCCGAATTCTTCTGATTTTTTTAGTTCTTCTTCTAATTTCCATTGACTTTCACCTTTCTTTCCGAATCTTTCCACTCGATTGTCTCATTTTTTCATTCGTTTCCATTGCACTGTTTCAATTTTCTCATTTATTTTCATTCCATCCTTTTCGCAGTTGATTGTAGTCATATTTAGGATCACGAGGGAAAAAAAGAAGACATTTCTGGAGATGGATATATATTTCAAAAAAAAGGGAGAGATGAAAAGGATTGGTTGAGTGCTGCTCTGCGGAGCTCTCTCTCTCTCGGGGGAGAAGCAGACGACGAGAGAGCCCCGAGAGACGAGAGACGCAGACACTGCGGCGGGCCGACGCAACGCCTCGCGCACGCGACGCGGTTCCCCTTTCTGCCCCCCGCCCCGGCCGTCTTTTTGCCCCTTTTCACAACTCCCCACGGGAACACAATTATCACTGTTATCATTATCATTTTATCAATCCAACACTCTTTTGGGAATTCCCTTCCCTTCCCTTTCCCCCGCCTTACAAATGTTTTCCCTTTTTCCATTTCCTCCCCCTTTTCCAATTTTTTGTTTTTCATATTCCCCTTGAGATTTCCGCGAGATAATTGGGTGTTTTCGGTTATCAGTGATAGCGAGTGATATCAGAATTGGCCCCCTTTGGGAACTGATAATGAGCGGGTTGATAAGGAGGGGAGTTGGCCATTTGGACACTATGTTCTACAATTTTCGTGGTTTTTTGGGTTTTTTGGAGGGAAATGGGAATTTTTGAGATCAAAAACGAATAAGAATTAATGGAAAACTTTTTTTTTCGGAAACATTTGAAACAGAAATTTTTCAAAATTTTATTTTTGAAATTGATGATTTTTTTCTAAAATTGAGAATTTTTATTGAATGGGTCTCGCCACGACAAGGGAAAAATGTGAAAAACGAGTTTTTTTAAATTTTGGGTCTCGCCACGGAAAGTAGAAGAATGAAAAATTCGGAACTCTTTCAAATTCTGTTCCAAAAAAATTTTTTTTTTTTCAAGTTTCAAAAAATTTTTAATTTTTCTAATTTTTTTTTGAATCGCTGTACGTTGGATTCTCTATTTATCTCACAATTCTAAAATTTCAAAAAATAAAAAATATTTTTCTGAAAATTTGAAAATTCGACATTTCGTGTCAAGACCTATTATCTCTAAATGTTTATTTTTTCAATTTAAAATTTCAGGAAAAAATTCAGAAAAATAACTCTTTGGATTTTCAGTAACAAGTTGTAAGTTTTCTAAGAAAGCAGACAGAAATTTGAACTTTTCGTGTCGAGACCCATATTTCTGAAAACTTAATTTACCATTTCAAATTTCAAATTTCTGAAAAAAACAACAGTAAAAAACCTCTTTATTTACAATAAACTGTTCAGAGAAATCCAGCTTTTTTTTCTGAAAATTTCAAATTTTTTCTGTTTCAAAAAATGCTAATTTCCATTTTCCGTTTGCCAATCACAGTTTCACTTCGTTTGAAGTATCTCAATTTTTGATTTCCTTCATTTTCCTTTCGAGACCCTAATTTCCCTAATTTCCCAGAAACCCATCTCTTCCCTATTTTCGTGTCAAGACCCAAATTCCCCGTTTGCTATTTTCCAAAAAAATCGATATCTCTAAAAAATGCTCCGTCCCCTCGTCTCTTTTCCTTTTTCTTCTTTTGCTCCATCTCCAGCTTCTTCTTCTTCTTCCCCTTCTTTCCGCTCTCACTGTCTGCGTCTCCATTATCGATCTCCCTCTCTGTCTGCGTCTCTCCATGTCACACACTCTCTCACTTCCCCGGCGGCTTCTTCTTTTGCTCGCCGGAGCCCTCGGAGCAACAGAAAGAGCCTCTCCGTGTGCATCCATCCATCCAAAGCAACACGAGATGCACAGAGAGAGACAAGAGACGCAGACAGTCGGATCGATTCGGGACGAGAGGAGACTGCTTCTTGCTTCTTTTACTCCAATTAAACGGGAAAAGAGATGAGCAAAACGAAAACGGAAAATGGGCAAGAGGAAGTGCGCTCCAATGAGAAAAATGAGAAATTACGGGAAATTGGATGAGGAAATTCCCAATTTGCCAGATTTTGAAACTGGAAAAATTGATGAAAATCAAATTTTAATTTTGATTTTAAAAAATCTGGAAAATTTATTTTTAGTATAAAAGAGCATATATTACTGAAATTTTCATCTTGATTTCTTATCACAAATTTTTGAAACTGAAAATTTTTTTTATTTAATTTTCAAAACTTTTTTTTATGATAATGAGCCGTTTTCCTTAGAATTTTTCCAAATCGCTATCTTATAAATTTGCATAATTAGTAAAACAAGTCGTTTATGCATTTATGAATGTGAATATTTTGTTTATTTTATGACAAGATCAAAGAGTTCAAATATTCACACTTTTTCCTTTTTTTTCTGTTGGATTCCGAGGATGAGACATTTTCAGAAAAAACTGGGAAAAATCACAAGACTTTCATAAAAATCAGCTGTTTTTAAGTTTAGAAAAGAAAATAGTCAACTACAAACTGAGGGTGAAACTAATCTGAATCTTCGCTCAGGGCTCCAGAATTCAAGAAAGAACTTGTTAGGTATTCTAGCTCTGCCATGTCAGAAGATGAGCTGGAATGAAGCATTTTGAGAAAAGTTATGCTCAAAAGTCTGAATGTTACGTCTAATGGAAGGATTCTGAACTTTTCAGAACACGAAGCTCATCTGAATCATTGCCTGGAGCTCCAGAGCCCTAGAATCTCATTTTCTAAAGCTCTCGTTTTTTTCAGCTAACTCAAATTTTCAAAAAGAGCTCAATTTCAAGTCAAATTCTTGGATTCTGCTTCTACATTCAAATTTTCATTATCTTCTTATGCTTGAAATATCCGTAAAAACTTTTGAAACTCATCCAAACCTTTAGAAAAGTATCGTAGAGCTCCGGAATCATCGAAGCTTCTTTGAGCTATGATGGAGTATCCGGAGATAAGTCACGACTTCAGAATTCAACGAATTCTCCAGATTCCCCCCATTCCTTTTGTTTTATCATTGATCTTCTTCTTCCCGTCGCTCTCCGATCCTTCCTTCCCCACCCAATCAACCAATAACCCCCAATTCTTTCCAGAGTCCACTGGTGCTGTATCCGAATCGTCTTCTTCTTCCCGTCTCTTTGTCATTTCGTTTCGGTGCGCCACCGTGTCCTCCTGCTCTGCTGCCCGTTGCTGCTGCTGCTTTCGGACCGTCCGAGTGGCGCCCGCAGGAGGTGGTGGTGGCCGGACCCGCTGCCCCGTTCCCTTCCGATTCACGCCCGGTCCCCCGCCGCGGTTAGGCTTCCTGTACTGAAACGGTGGCGCTAACCGCGGAATGCGAGCGCACATCATGGCGAATTCCAAGAGATTACAGGAGGTAAGGATTATCGATTGAAAAATATATTGGACCAGGGCTACAGTAATCCAAATTCATGAGAAAAACAAAACAATAATAGACTCAATTTTGAGCATAACTTGGCTCAAAATGGTCCATTTCGAAAATTGGCGCGTAGGGTATCTCGCAGCGAAAGCTACAGTAAGACGAGCATTCTCTGACTGTTTTCGAATAACTTTTTGTTAGAAAACACGAAAAATTCAATTATTATAGGCTTTTCATTGCTATTTTTTAAATTCTGAAAAATTCAAAATAATTTGAAACAGAAAAAATTCTTCGAAGTTTGCATTTTTCTGATTCCGTTGATTTCCAGACTTTTAAAAAGTAATTTTTTCGGCGTTTTCAACTTCAACTCATCGGATCGCCTATTACTATTTTTGACATTTGTAAAATTTAAAAAATTCCATGAAACTGAAAAAATCTTCAAATTTTTCGAATTTTTCTCAAATATGTTTTGGTTTTTTCGCTGTTTCAGATTTTTTACATTTTTTCGGAATTCGAAAAATTCACGATTCTGCTGTCTAAACGCACGGAATTTTGCCAACTTTCAGACAATTTCGGGTTACTGTAACTTGCAATGTGTCCGCAAATCCTACTGTAGTTTTCGCCGCGAGATATCATGCGCGCCAATTTGAAAATTTGATTGTAAATTTATGTTTTGGGATGCAACGATGATAATAGAAAACCTGAAAAATGTCAATTTTTTTCTAGAAAAGTTCAAAAAGATTCAGATGACCCTTCAAACTCTGTAACCTTCCAGAAAGTTCTAAAAAATTTGAAATTGTACCCGGAACTACAAAGGCCATGACTCATTCTCACCTTGATTCCAGGTGAAAATTTCGTCTTGTGACTAAATTAGAATCCAACCGAAAAATCATCTGTTTTCCGGAGTAATTGGAAAATTTTTGGGGAATGAGTCATGGTTTCAAAAGGGTTATTTTTGGAGTTTAGAGTGAAATATCGAGGTGGAAAATTGAAAAAAAAAGCGGTTTCAAGAGATTCACAGATTTCTGAAAAATTGACGAATTCGATTCTGCTAGCGGTGCATTAGGGAGAATTTTAAAAAATTTGAAAAAAAAAAAATTGGAAATCATAAAATTAATGGATTACTGTATTTTGTCGTGTCGGTGATCTCTTTCTCTTTTTCGTCTCAGGGGACAGTCCGTTTTGGATTGTTTGACGAGATACTTGAGGTGGGAAAAGGGAAGAAAAGAGAGGCCTTTGCGGATATCTCGATCCGCCCCCGCTTTCGCCAAACAAAGGGGCGGAGCCTGCCACGTGGCACTCACGGAGCCGCGATTCGAATCGCAAAAATATGGAGAGGAGTTGATTGAGAAATGTTGCAGCTGGTGCACGATTGCAATGTGCAACTCGCCCTCTTCCGCGGAGCAACTCAAGGCATCGGAACTGCTCAGGATGGCGCTTCGTTGAGGAGGTACGCCTGATTTGGGATTTATTGACTTTTTTAAATGATGATTTTTTACGGAATTGATAGGAAAAATAAATTTGAAATTGAAACTGAAAAAAGTAGAAAATTTTTATTTATTTTTTTTTAAAAATTTTTTGAATTTTTTAGAAAAACAAGATTTATCAATGCGTGAGCGATTTGTGTTGCATTTCACAAAACAATCATATTTTTAAAATCTCAAAAGTCGCCGTTTTCAAAAAATTTTCGTTTTGAAAATTTTGGTTTTTGAATACCACTTTTTTTTTCAAATTGGAACGATATCTCACAGCGAAAATTACAGTAAGATTTGAATTTTTCTCTATTTTTCAATCAATTCATGTTGGGAAACACGGGAAAATGCAAAAGTTGATTTTAAAATAGTCGGAAACATGAAATTCTTACGGTAGTTTTCGCTGCGAGATATTCTGAGCGCCAATTTTTTTCTAATTTTTTTTTGAGTATGAAATCCCTGTTTTCCTAACGCAACATTCGAATTAATATTGATAGAATTGATAAAAATAACATGAAACAGTACAAATTCAGAGTTTTCGAAATTTTGAAAACTCACATTTTTTTGAAATATTATTCCTGTTTCAACAGATTTTTTAAATCGAAAATTTTTAGTGGAAGCCGTTGGGCTGTTTGTTTTGTAAGCTTTTCCCAATTCAAAAAATAAAAAAAAGTCCATATTTTTTTTCAGAGAAGTCGAAATGGCCGGACGGGCGTGTCAAAAAGCGGTCGAGGCGGCCAATGCCGCAGTTCTTCCCCAATTGAGGGCTGATGGTTAGTTGGTTTTCTTTGAAAAATACATGTTATCCGTTCTCTAAAAGCTAACACCTGCGGGTCTCCGAACAATTGCGTACTTTTTTTCAAATCGTGGCGAGACCCACAGGCCTTGGCAAGCTGCCAAGTTTCAGCGTTTGGGGAATGCGTAATACCAACAATGAACTGTGTTTTGAGATCGGGATTGGCATAAGGAAATGAGTTGGAACTGGGAAAAATATGGAAAAAAGGAAAATTTTCAATGTGTTTTCAAAATAAGAGATTTCAGATTTTTCCAAACCCTGTACTTGATTTCTAGCAATCGAACAAAAAGTTCCCACTCATAATAGTTGTTTGAAACAAAAAAATTGAAAAGTTCTGTTTTTCTCCTGTTTCATGACAATTCCAAGGCAATCACTTTTGGATTTTCAGAGATTCTGATAGGCTTCTCATTTTTTTAAAACAATTTTAGTGGTTTTGAATTCGATAGACAACATTTTTTCAAGACTGAATGAATGTTCTGGAAGTGAACGAAACTTTCCTGTTTCAACATATTTTCAAGTCACTAATTGTGTAACTGCCAGTGATACCATTGCCAGTAATATTTGCCCAATCAATCAGCACGTGATCATCCTTATCAATCCTTATCAATCAACACTTTTGCAGATTCGGCGGAAGACATCTCTCGTCACGGCTCTCTCTTCATCGGATGTGTCGGTGCTTACCTGATCGAAATGAAGAGATGTGTCAAGTTGGAAAAGACATTCCAAGCGCCGATTGAGCCATCGATAACGAGTCAACAGGTGGAAAGAGTCGAAGTGATACTCGACACTCTCGAGAACCTTATCACTGTTCACTACTCCACCAATGAACAACCCGCCCTCGATAAGGTGGGGAATTCGAAGAGAAATGAGAAAAAGGGGGAAGAGAGGGGTACGGTAGATTGGGAAAAAGTGAGAAACTTTCAAAACCTTATTGAAGTCCAATCAAAATTGAAAAAACTCTACGAAATTAGGGGTTTTTTGAAACATGAAAAATATTTGAAAATAAAATGAAAATTCATGAAAAATCGTAAATAGCAAAATTCTGAAAAATAAAAAATAAATGAAATAAAGGAAATTAAAATTTCCAAAAAATCAGAAAAAACTGACAGCTCACAAAAAATTGTAAAAAAATTAGAATCAAAGTTTTAGGACAAAACAAACAAAAAAAAGAATAATTTTTTTTAAATAACAAATAATTTATGAAAAATGTAAACGAAATTCATGAACAATTTTTTGAAAAAAAAATTAAAATCAAAATAAAAAATCAAATTTTCAAGAAAAAATGAAAAAGATTTGTAAAAAACATTAGAAATTTTTTTAGAAATAAAAAATTTTTTGAAAATTTTTTTTTAAGTTTAAAAAATCAGAATCCAATTTTCAAAAAATTAAAGAAAATACTGTGAAAAATCAGGTTATCATTTATGAAAAATTAGAGAAAGCAGGTGAAAAAACAAAGATTTTTCCTATACTAATTTTTCAAATTTTTCGGTGATCCACGAGCTTCCCGGAGTAACGCGAAGCAAACGCGCGCTGTCGCACAAACTTCCTTGGCAGCGCGCCAACTTGGAAAGCTGCCAAAAATTGAGGGGCGGGGCTTGTCAACCGTACTTTTTCCAGAAATCCTCACTGCGGAGGCGCAACTTTGCGTGAACTTTGGTGTTTGCGGACTGCTGGCCTAAGCTTTTTTGAGAAATTCCGGCATGCGCCTTTAAACTGCGAATCCGCTGAGTAGCGACTCACGCGCGGGAATTCAAACTAGGGTTTTTCAGGGAAGCTCGTGGTGATCTAAAAAAAGGAAAACTAGAAGAGAGACCCAAGTACCGTACCCCTCATTCCTACAGTACCCCCTACAGTATCCGATATCCAGCTAATTCCATATTCATTCATATTCATTTTTTGCAGTTACAAGTGACACCGCGACGGAGGCGAGCCACATCTTGTCGTCCCCAATGTGTGTGCTCGAAACTAAAAACGAGTTACGCGTGACACATATTCGGCCCATTTTCCAGAACTTGTTTGTCTAACCCCTCTCACACACACTCACTAACACACGAACCGATGATTCTCTCACTCACTCTCTATCTTTCTCTACGCCAATTCTTCTTTCTTTTAGGTAAGTCTTTTTTCTTTTTTTTACAGAGAAAAGAAAAACTGAAAGTTCAAATATAAAATGTAAAAAACGGTAGTAATAAAACACTCTCAAATAATACCAAAAATAATTAGAATGATAACAAAATTGAATAATCCATTATTTCAATGAACAACTATTGAGACAGAAAAAATACTTGAAATTTTGAAAATTGCACTTTTTTCTGTTTTATTCGTTCTGAAAATTAAAAAAAAAGCATTAGAATACCTAAATTTATAAAATTGGTGAATATTAAATTTTTATTTTTTTGGTTTCAAAAAATTCGAAATTTTGCACTTTCATGAAAATAGCAATGTTCTGTGTCGATCAATGGCACTTTTTTTAATCAAAAAAATCTTCAAAACTATCGTTTAGGAACCAAAATTATTGAAATCCGTGAATATTTTTGAAAAATTATGGGTTTCAAAATTTTTTGAAAAACTAGTTGTTGCTATCGGAAGTGATAAAGACCAGACATCTGTAGAAAATTCAATGAATAGTTTAACATTTTCACTGAATTTTTCAGTTTTTCAAAAACTATAAAGAATGAAGAGAACATTTTTGGAAATGGAGAAATATTCATTTTCGGACCACTGATTCTGAACTTTCCAAGAACTGATAATTCCAAAAAAAAACCAGAAACTCAAAAAAATTAATTTACAGTTTCAAAAACCTTATTTTAGAAAATTCAAAAACCCACCAACACTGTATACAAATTACCAAAAAGGACCTATTTTCAAATTATGATTACTGTAGCTACAGTACTTTTTCCACTGATTTTTTGCAAACAGAAAAATCAGGAGAACTGAATTATTTTCTATTTGAATTCCGTAATTTTTGCAGATTTCAGAAAATTCGAATTAAAATAAAATGTTTCAGTATTTTGTGAAAAAAAATTTCAAAGCAAATAAAATAATGAGAATTCAATATGGCTTTCAAAAATTCAGAAAAAGTAAAAATAATATCCTTAAATGTGAAGTTTCTCTTCAAAATTTCAAATTGGCGCGTACGATATCTCGCAGCGAAAACTACAGTAACAAGGGAAGTACGAAATTTACCAAGCCTATTTGCAGTTTTTATTACATGAATCGATAGATCTCGACGTGCTGAGAAACTTTGCAGTTGAAAATTTTTGCAAAATGAGCCTCCTAAGGCCGCTACGGGAGCCGGAAAGGGCCTGAAAGCCGAATTTCTGCCCCTTTTAGACCTATTTTAAGGGGGTTCCTGATACTTTTCTGAGGTTCTAACAACATGAAAATACTAAACACATCAAATACAAACTATTTGAGCCATTCTGGGTCAAGTTCTGAAAAAAAAATTTTTTTTTTGAAAAATTTTTTAGGTAGGTGTTTGAGCAGGTTCAAAAATTTTTCAAAAAAAAATTTTTTTTTCAGAACTTGACCCAAAATGGCTCAAATTGTTAGTATTTGATGTGTTTAGTATTTTCATGTTGTTAGAACCTCAGAAAAGTATCAGGAACCCCCTTAAAATAGGTCTAAAAGAGGCAGAAATTGGGCTTTCAGGCCCTTTCCGGCTCCCGTAGCGGCCTTAGGAGGCTCATTTTGCAAAAATTTTCAACTGCAAAGTTTCTCAGCATGTCGAGATCTATCGATTCATGTAATAAAAACTGCAAATAGGCTTGGTAAATTTCGTACTTCCCTTGTAAGATTTGCATTTTTCAGTTGGAAAATCACTGAAAAATGCATGTCTTACTGCGCCAAATTACGCGCCAATTTGAAATTCTGAATGGGAGATGGAGTTTTAGGCTGCAAGCTAACAGAAGATTAGAAGAAATTTTTCAAAGTTCAAATTTTGTAAAAATTTTGAAACCGATTTTTTTTTCAAATTCCAAAAGTTTATCAAATCATTAATTATCAAGGCTAATCATTTTTATCAGTTTTCAGGTGTCAGGCATTGATTGATTGTTATCACCATCTCCTTCTTCTTCCCGAGAATCCCCTCTCCTAGTCCCCCCAACCCGCCTAGTAGTTTTTTCCCTTTTTTCCCTAATTTTCCTAGATTTTTTCTTCTAAAATACCTCAAAAAATCGAAAATTCATTTCTCAATTTGCTGTAAAATGACCAAAACAATATCGATTAAAACGCTGAAATCCTCCACAACAATATTTGCGATAATATGTATTTTTCTCCAATTTTTTCCTTTTTTTTTCAAAAATTCTCATCAAATCAAAAAATCTAAACATTTGCGCATACATTTGCACCGTTTTTTTCACATTTTATTCTTTCTGGAGAACTTATTGATTTTTAACGGAATTCTCATTGATTTCCTCCAAAAAATCAATAATTTCTCCCGTCCCGATACATCATCAAAGCTCAAAAAATGTTCATTTCAAACCGAAACTGCTGTTGGCGCTAATTATTGATTTTCTGGAAAATCGATAATTCTCAAAAATTCCATTGAAAATCCCCAAAAATAGGCATTATTTTTTCCCGATTTTTTTCATTTTTTTTTCCTAATTTTTTTTCAATTTTCAAAAATTTCCCAATTTTTCGAAAATCGAAAATCAGTACATCGTATCAATGTTTTTCCCCAATTTTCCCCGATTTTTTTCAAATTTTTGATCAAAACCACGCCCCCAGCTGATGATTTGAATTGATAAAAATAAATTAAAAATTAAATAAATCCTAAAAAATGATCATCGATTTTTCTTATTTTGCTCATTTTTCAGAATTCATTGTACATGAGATCGGGCGGTAAAATAACGAATTTAACAACGAAAAACTATAAAAATCCAATTTTTTACTCGTCTTCATCGGCTTCAGAAGGCTCGTAATCCTCATCGACTTCTTCCACTTTTTCCGATTTTTTTATTTCAACCTGGAAGGTATTGATTGATTGATAAGGTGATAAGTGATTAGATGATAAGGTGATAAGATTGATAAGGAAAGCTTACATTATGAGACTTTTGATGGAAGACAAAAGAAATTGATCCGCACTCGAAGACGGCTCTCAACACGTTATCAGCAACCTGCAAAATATTTATTTTGGTACCATCGAGCAGAATTTGGCATTATTGGCGTTGAATTGTGAATCGCATTGAATATTTTTTGAAACAGTGAAAAATTATTTTTGGAATAAAAAATAATTTTTTTTAAATTTAGGATTACGGTAGGCAGTAATTTTTCTAATGAGTAATATTATTCCTGGGGATGATTTCATAACTGGAATAGTTTCATAATCATGTAAATTTAGGAAAACTTTGAAACAGAAATTTTCAAAAAAAAGTCTATGTTTTTATTTTTTAGGATTTTTGAAAAATCAATTCCGAAATTGTTCTAGTTTTCAAAAATTTGGAAATTGAATTGAATATTTCTTGAAACAGAGATAAATCATTTGTTGGCCTGAAAATAATAATTTTCATAATTTTGAATTTGGAAGAAACTTTCTACACGATTAGAGTGTCCTAAATTTATGCGATTTTGAAATTTCTTGAAACACATTTTTTTAAAATGTTAATTTTTCTCACAAAAATAGGTTTTTTAGAAATGAATTGGTATAATTTTTCATTTTTCTTGTGAAAAAACAGAAAATACCTTTCTGGCGGTCTTCTGCGAATGGAACCAATTGGCCAAGTCACTTGCACAGTCTGCTTCTGTCGGAGGATCTAAACTCTCGACTCCGGCAATGCATCTCTTGCATTTCAGCCTGCAAAATTAGAGGAAATTGCAGAAAAATACGGTTTTCTGTTTCAAAAAACAAACAAAATCTGATTTTTTTGTTAGAAATTGATAGTCCTATAATAAATGGAACATTTTGAAAATTTCTGAAAAAGGTTGAAAAAGAAATTAACGTTTCTAAAAATTTTCATAAAAATTTGTATTTTCAGAACCTTCTAATTTTCTAATTCTGATAAGGTTCCAAAAAGAAAAAAACCGTACTTTTCATGAGTATCCGAAGCAACAGCTGATTCCAATTTGAACAGTTCTCTGAGTTGTTCCGAACTGAAATGACGGGCAACATCCTCGCCGGCGTCCACCTGAAAAATTACAGAAATTTTCAAGAAAAAATTAAAAAAAAAAATTTTTTTTTCGGTTTCAAAACAATTTTGAAAATCAAATCAGCTTTCAATTTTCAATAGCTAGGCTTTTCGCTTTCCAATCAAAAAATAAGAAAGAATTTTTTAAAAAACTGACAACACACGAAGAAAGCGCCTTTTTGTGAGTTTGTCGCTGGAACATCTTCTCTTCAATCGAACCGGTCTGAAAATAAAAATTACAGAATCCCATTGAATTTTTAGAAATTACGGGAAAATCATCACTGTTTCAAGAAAAATTGAAAAACAAATCTATCCAACTTTCCATGATAAACGTAAGTTTTTTTCATTTTCAAAAAATTTTCCAATTCCTTTCTCTTTTCCAGAATCCCAATATTCTCCAAAATAAAATTTGGAAATTTTGCCAAAGTTTTCTAACAAATCGTCACTGTTTCAAAAAAAACTGAATAAAACTCCCGCCAATTTTCCTAGATAGGCAAGTCGTTTTTCTAACTTTTAAAAAATGTTCCAAATATCTTTTTTTTCAGTAATTTCAATTTTTTCCCAAAATTTCCGAAAATCACAAAAAAATCCTAAATGTTTCAAGAAAAATTTTTAAAAAAATGTATTCAGCTTTCGTGGATGAACGAAAGTTTTTCTCATTTTTCATTCTTTTTTCTCATTCTCGTATTCAAAGTTTGAACTTTCCAGAATACCTATTTTCCTTTAATTTTTTTGGAAAAAAAAACCTCACTGTTTCAAGAAAGACTGAATAAAAATTCCATCAATTTTCCTGGATAAGCAAGTGGTATTCCTTATTTAAAAATTTTCAGAAATTTCAATTTTTCCAAAAATCCAAAAATGAAGTGCCCCTTACCGCCAAAAGTCTGTAGATGAAGCACGTTTTCTTCTGTCCGTCTCTCCAAACTCTCGCCATCGCCTGATCGTCATTTGCCGGATTCCAGTCCGGATCGAACATTACCAGTCTGGAAACATTGGAAAAATAATTACAGTTTCAGTGAAAATTTCAATATTTCTTCTTAGAAAATGTTGATAATAAATACAAGCAAAACCCCTACCTTTTCAGTTTCCGAAAATTCAAAATAATTTGGAAAAAATTATCTAGTCAATAAGAGATTTCTCAGTTTCAAAAAAATAAAAATTTTTGAAATCAAGTTCTAGCTCGCTGTTCTTCTATAGAGATTTCAAAAAAATAGAAAATCTTTGAAAAATCTGTTTTTTTTCAGTTTCACAAAAATTCAAATTCACATTTCCCACTGTGGGCCAATCGTTCAATCCATAAGTTCATAAATGTTACCTGTTGGCTCCGATGAGATTGAGTCCGCATCCTCCGGCCTTTGAGGAGAGCAAGAAACAGAAGATGGTGCTGGCCGGATCGTTGAAAGTGTCGACGATCTTGGATCTTTGTTTGATCGACATGGAGCCATCGAGACGACAAAAGTCGTAGCCACGCAGTTTGCACAACTGAAAATATCAGGGGGATTGGGGGGAAATACAGTACCAGTGCTTCAGAAGAAAGAATCAAAAAATAGAAAAAAGAAACTGTTTCAAAAAAATTTGATAAAAATTCGGAAAAACTGAAAGGAACATTGTGCATACACAATTGGAATTTGAAAAACTAATGCAAAATTTAGTAAAAAATTTTTTTTAATTGAAAATAAAAACTGGAAAAATTGAGAAATTGATGTGTCATCGACTGTTTCAGTGTATGAAAAAATTAATTCGGAAATTGAGAGATTTTTCAGCCACTTTCAGAATTTTTCACTTTCAGAATTCACTTTCAGAATGTCAGTTTCAGAATTGTTTTGAGTAATTTTCAAATCGCATTATTTCTGATTTTCGAAACAGTTCTGATAAAATTTGAATTTTTTCCTTTTTCTATTATAAATTGAAAAATGCGTACCTCCATGAACTGATCGATAGTCTGTGTGTAGTTGGAGACAAGCACGAATTTGTCATCAGTAGTCTTCTTGGTCACTGCCAGAATATAGTCCAACACCTTCATTTTTCCCGAAAACGACGGATCGAAGGCTTTTGGATTGAATGATTCGGGGAACACTGACAGGCATTCTGGAATTAAAGAGGAATTTGAATTTTTAGGGAGAGTACCATACAAGAAATGAATGCAGGCATTTGTACATTTTTGAGAAAATATTTCAGTGAAACAGTAATTTTTAAAAAAATTTGGAAAAAACCCCTATTTTTTTTTAATTTGAAAATTTGAATTTTCGTGAACACAAAAAAAAATATTATTGTTTTTTACATAATTTTTTATTTAAAAAAAATGTTTAGACTGAAGACAGTGAATAAATCACAAAAGGGATCATATCAAATAGATTTCCAAAATTTTTTTAAAAATTTTTTTGAGAAACGGGGATTTTTTCCAAATTTTTTTGGATTTTGTAAAATATTTTTTAAATCTTGGTTTCTAATGGGAAAATTCCTATTTTCCCTCATTTTTTATTAAAAACTCACTATTCCTGAATCGATTATCGGGTTTTTGAAGTTCTTCGTAGACGAGATACGGATGATTGCACAGTTTCTTGAGATGAGTGATAAACGACAGGGCGGAGGCTGTGGCGCCCTGGAAAATAAGAGGAAATTAGCAAAAAAAAGAGGGAACTGATATCAATTGATAGGAAGAAGTAATCAACTTTCAGTTCACAACATTTGTATTTATAAAAAATTGAAACAGTGATTTTTTTTTGAAAACTTGAATTTTTCTCATATCCATTGCTCAACCAGTTTTCAAATTTTATGAAAATACTTTTTTGGAACAGCAAAAAAAATGAATGAAATTTATGAACAGAATGAATATCATCTATTGATAGAGCTACTTTTAAAATTTTTTAAAAAACCTTTTTGAAACAGTAAAATTCTCATTTTTCTTCCAAATATGTCCAATGTCTCTCACCTTATCCTTCTCCTGAATCCTATTTTGTTTCTCACATTCGATCAGTTTATTGTAGAGTGTCTCCTGGAGAGTCGAGTTCTTGCAGCAGATGATGTGCTCGTATTTCACCTGGAAATTGGGAGTTTTTAGAAAAAAACGGAGAGGGCATAGGAAATTGATTTGCAGAAAATAAAGTAGAATTTTTGAAACAGAAATTTAATTTTTTCAAATTGAAAAAAAATTAAAATTTTTTCTTTCTTTTTTCAAAAATTCTAATTTCCAAAGGATTTTCTATAAATAGATTTTTTCAAATTTTGAACCTGGATGGTGGATGAATTAGAATGAATAAGAACCGTTTCTTTAAATTTTGATTATTTTTTGAAGCAGGAATGATTTTCTTCAAATATCAATAAAGGAATAACTGAGGGGAAACCTTGGAAGATAATTTTGGAAAAATAAATTCAAAACTTTCCCAATTTTGAAAAATTTTTATTTTGCTTTTTTCATAATGTCGGATTTCTAAAAGATTTTCCAGATAGATTGTTTTTTTAATTTTTGTCAAATTTTGAACCCGGATGATGGATGATGTAGAATGGATAAAAACCGTTTCCCAAAATTTTGATTAATTTTTGAAACAGAAATGTTTTTATTTTTCTCTAGTTTTTTCCAATTTTTCATTTAAAAAAAACTTACGGGAAGGTACTTGGTAAGCAGTGCTGATGTCCTTCTGATGATGCATTTCTCTACAAGTGCCACCATTTCCTTCGTCTTCTCCTCGCCTTTTCGTTGGTCTTCTGAACTTGCATCCGCGTCACGGCCTCTGGAAAAACGAGGATTGTGCGGAGAAAAAAACGGCGGACCTGAAAAATGAACTCAATAAATCGAAAATTAAATAATAAATTTTGGATGATTTTTGAAACAGAAATATTTTTGGCAAATTGTCAGAATTTGTGTTTTTCAAAAAAATAATGTATTCCAAATTCATTGTTCTTGTTTTATTGAGCTCATCCAAATCCGCTATCAATTTTCATTTTCTGAAGAATTTTTTGAATTAATTTTGGAACAGTAAAAAAAAACGATTTTTCCTGTTTTACAGAAAAAACTAAAAATCTGAGTTTTTGAAAATGTTGATCAGAACGTCGGAAAAGGATGCAAAAATGTTTTTTAGAAAAAAATTGAAGAATGCCTAATGTGGGTACAATTGTTTTTAAAATGAAAAATTTGAAATTTGAAAAATTTTCGAAACTGATTTTTCTTCAAAAAAATTTTTTTTTACAGTTCTAAAAAATTTTGATAATTTTTCATTTGCTTCCGCATTAATCGTCTGTAATTGTCCACATTAAATGAAGTTAAAATTAACAACAAAAAAACCAACTAACTTCAAAATGGCATTCTCAAACTTCTTCCTGAACTCGTTGGCAGTTCCCAAAAGTCCCGGATTCACGAAATTGACTAAACTGAAAAATTTCAAAAATTAGATGATTTGTCGAGGCGATTTCGAAGATATTCACCTGAAATACTCCAACAAATCATTCTGAATGGGTGTTCCCGAAATGAGGACTCTTCTGGCACATTTCAGTCCGCTCAACGCCTGATACGTCAGGTTTTCGCTGTTTTTCAGACGATGGCCCTACAAAAAAGGAGAAATTCTGGGAATTCTGAAGAGGGATTCACCTCATCACAAATAACGATTCCGACGTCTCCAGAATGCAGAATATTGGCGTAGAGACGGAATGTCTCGTAGGAAATGATCAGGACTGGAATGGCACAGCGCATCTTTGAATCCGCCATGAACGAGGCTGGAAAATGAAGAATTTTTACTGTTTCAGAGAGTTTAGTTGATTTTTGAATAAAAAATTGGTTTGATCGAAAGTGGAAATTACTATCGAAAAATAAAATTGACTTATTTTTGGAAATTTTCAAATTTGAAAAACCTAACTTCCATTTTTATAAAAATTATTCTTCATCTTCAACCTGGCCAGGGGCTGGAAAAATCAATGACATGAGAATGAAATGTTCACTGTTTCAGAAGGTTTTGTAATTTTTTAATAAAAAAGTGATTTGATCTGAAATGGAAATTACTATCGTAAAATGAATTTGATTTTTTTGGGAATTTTTTGGCCATGAATGAGGCTGAAAAATGAAATATTTACTGTTTCAGAGACTTTAGTTAATGTTTTAATGAAAAATTCAAATTGATCTAAAGTGGAAATTACTATCACAAAATAAAATTGACTTTATTTTTGAACTCTAACTTCCATTTCTAAAAAAATTTTTTTTTTGTTTTTTGAATTCGCTCCCATGAATAATGCGAAAAGTGGTGAGAATTACAGTTTCGAAGGATTCATTTATTCTGCGAAAAATTTAATTTGATAAATACTGGCTTCTAAAAACTCAGATCCAATTCATGTTTTGTTTATAATTTTCAGAATTAAACAATGAAAATCCGAAGCTTGCTGAATTGTGGAATTTTTGAACTAAATTTTTGAAAATTATTTTTTGAAACACAAAACAATTAGTTTTTTAAAAATTTGATTTTCCCGTTTTTTCCCCGAAAATTTTTTTGAAATTAATCCTGTTCTTTGCTATGAATGCTGGAAATTTTAAAAAGTGAAGTTTCAGCAGATTAATTGTTAGTTAATTTTCCAGGAACTATTGAATTTGATCGGTACAAAAGCTTCTCAATAACTGAATTCAAACCATTTTTGTTGACAATTTTCAAAATTAAACAATGAAAACCCGAAGCTTGCTAAATTGTGGGATTTCTGAATCAAATTTTTTAAAATTATTTTTTGAAACAGAAAAAATCAGATTTTTTAAAACTTCTAATTTCTCATTTTCAAAGTATTTTATTTTTCCCCATTATTTTTTGATTCTAAATTTTTCAAAAAACCAACAAAAACGCACTGAGACACGCAATAATCTGATCCTTTTTTCCGCTGTCGACGGGCATCGCATTCACTCGAGTTCCCAGCCATTTCTTGATTTCCTTGTCCCAATTCTGAAGAGAAAATGAGTATAATGTTGCAAAAGATGGATTAATATTGAACATTGAAGATACAATAATTTTTACAAAAAATGTTTGAAGCAGTGAAAAATTTGTGAATGGTAGTGGGATTATCTTCTCATTGTAACATTTTGGTTTCAAAAATTATGTTATTATTTTTTGAAACAGTAAATTAAAAATAATATAAATTGAAAAATTGAAATTTTTTTTCTTCAATTTTTTGAATGATTTCTTTCAAAAATTCAATTTGATCTTCGCGAATCCAATAAACTTGAAAGTATTTTTTTCGTGTTTCAAAAATTTTTGAAACATTTTTCCACAAATTCTCCAGCACTTTACAACAAAATTCACAAATTTATCAATTCCATTTTTTTTTACTGTTTCAAAGTTTTCTGAATTGTAATTTTTTTTAGTTTTCCTTTTTTAAGTAACGCTTTTCCAAATTTTTGAAAATTTCCTGCTTCAGAATTTTTCAGAACTAAATTTTATTTATTGATTTCCAATGTTTCTATATTCCAACAAGACCCACCTTGACCAAACTGCTCGGACACACAATGATGCTCTTAGAAACGGTGGGCGTGGCATCGGGGCTCTGTCGGAGGAGTGTCCAGAGCAGGGAAATGCACTGCAAAGTCTTTCCGAGACCCATTTCATCGGCCATGATGCATCCGTGATACTCGAGAATATTGGATCCGGTGACACAGTCGTACATGAACTTGACACCGTCCCGTTGATGCGGACGGAGGATCTTTCCGAGCACTGGGTCGACCACCACGTGAACCTGTTCAGGAAATACTGTTTTACAAAGGAAGAATATGGCCTCGAAGAATTGGAAAATTTTGAAAAAATACAGGTAACATGCAGAAAAATTCAATGAATTCAATGGTGCATTCAGAATTTCCTCGTTGTAGGCAATCGCCAAATAATCTCAAAATTATCAAAATAATTCCAGTTTGAAAAATCATGAAAAATTTGCCTTTGCGAAACGGCAAATTCTGGAGACACTATTGAATTCAGCGAATTTTCGTGAATATTATCAGTTTTTTTCGGATTTTTTTTAATTCTGCGAATTCTGGAGAGCAGAGAATTCTAGGGGTAGAAGATTCAGAATTCAGAATTCGTTGCGGAGATTTTTAAATTTTTCTTGAATTTTTTTCTCAAATTTTCATTTTTCGAAATTTGTGATAATTGTCCTAATCAAAAACGTTCCAGCATTGTGTTTTCAATATTTCAGATTTTTCCGATTTTTTGAAACACAAAATTAATTTTTATTTTATTTTTTCTCATTTTTCCCAATTCCAGCTCACCTTCCTGTCCTTATCGTCTTTCATCTGTGCGTGCTCACTGAGTTGCTCCGGAGTATACAGTACTAGTGCTCCCTCGTGGTACGGATCGAAAAGTGCACATTTTCGACGACTCCCGCCCAGGCCCAGACTCCGACCAGATACTGCAAAGTGGCAAATTTCAATTTTTTTAATTTTTAAAATGTATATTATTTAGGATTTAAAAAAATCTACTTATTCCAAGAAGCCTCCAAAAAGGAAATTTTTCAAAAAAAAATTTTTGTTTCAAAATTTTTTAAATTCTTATTCTATTGACTAACATTCAATTGATCGAAAAATTCTAGCCAAAATTTCTCGTTGTAAAACATTTTTAAACGAACCAAATTTCAATTTTTTTTGAAAACTTTAGATTTTCATGAATTCAATTGTTTGATTCTCATTTCATTCCACTCACACATGTATCCCTCCATCGGAATCGCGAACTTCCTGGACAACAACTTTGTGATCATAGCCATGTGATCGGATGCTTCGGAAGCCATTCTCCTGCTGAACACGTCAATGTTCACGAATCGGAGCGGATTCGATTCCTCGACGGAAACGGGCGGTTCGATGGCCGGTGGAGGCTTTTTCCGACGACGGAGACCTTGTTTCGAGGGAGAAGTCGAAGTGGTTGAGAACGGAGAGACGAACGATTTGTGGATCTGCAAATTAAATTTATTAGGAGCGAAAAATTGAGGAAAATTTAATTTTGTATTTTCTGTGAATTTGTTGAAACAGAAAAAAAGTTATTTTAACCTAAAAATTAGGAAAAATAATCTGAAAGTTTTTAATTTCCAAATTATGTTTTCGGTTTCGAAAACAAACTGTTAGTTTTCAGTAATTTTGAATTCTAATAACGTGTTGGGGAGACCTTGATTAACTTTTAAAATTTTCTAAAATTTGCATCGAATTTTTTGAAAACAAAATATTAAAAATTAAAACAATTTCGAAGACAAAAATTGAGGAATATTTGATTTTTTATGTGGTTTTGTTAGAACAGCAAAAAAAATATTTCAACAAATTCCCAAATTCGAAATCTCTGAAAAAAATGTGACATTTTCGAAATTAATTTTTTCGGCTTCAAAAATACATTTTTAGCTTTTAGTAACTTTGAATTTTAATCACAAGTATAAACGATTTTTAAAAATTTCTAAAATTTGCATGGAATTTTTTGAAAAATAAAGAATTAGAATATTGTAACTATAATTTGAGAAAAAAACATTTTTTTACAATTTCAAAAAATTTCTTAAAAATTTTTAAAAATCCGTTTCAATAATTCAGAAGTAGAGTATTTCGCCGAAAATCGATTTATTTACATTTTCAGCAGACGGTGACTAACTATTGCTAAATTTTTGGAATTCACATTGTTTTTTTCAAATAAAACATTATAAATAAAAATAATGAAACTGTAATGTGAGAAAATGTTTTTTTACAGTTTCAAAATGTTTCTAATAAATTTCTGAAAATTCGTTTCAATGATTTGACGGCAAGGGTCATTTTTCAAAACCCTGAATGTTTACATTTTTTTTTAGAAATTGCCTTGATTTTTTTAATAATCAGAATTTTAAAAAATGGAACTGCAGTTTCAAAATTTCTAGAATAAATTTTTAAAAATTTGTTTCAATGATTCGTAAGAGTATTTTGTCAAAAACCTAAATATTTACATTTTTGGCATCGCCCATTTTTCCGGAATATCCCAAACTTCTTCTTTTTTGATTCGGAGCTGAAGATGAAGAAGAAGACGTCGATGCACTTGTTGATGGCCTGGAATTCATTTATCTTTATATTCTTTCATTTTTTATAAATTCCAAAAAATCCTACGCATTCTCCGGGCTCTCTTCTCGTTTTCTCTTCGGCGTCTCCTTTTTCTCGTCCATTTTTTCCTCGATTTCCTTCGGAATCTCATGAATTTCCTGTATTTCCTGTATTTCCTCTCGAATTTCCTTCGTTTCCTCCTCCAAAACAATCACTTGATTCTCGTCCATCTCCTCTATTATCTCGAATCCATCCTCCTCGATATTACGGGCTTTCTCGATTTTTTGAGGCGATTTTGGTGGAATTTCAGGCATTTTCTCAGATTTTTCCAAATTTTCCGTGATTTCTGCTGGCGTTTTGACTTCAATTTCCTTCTGATCGATTGGTTTTTCAACTGGAACTTCTGGCACGAATTCTGCAGCTTTTGGCGTCTTTTCCAGAGATTTCTCTCGTTTTTTGGGCTTTTTTGGATGGATTTCTTCGGATTTTTCAGGATTTTCAGGTATTTGAGCAGGTTCCGAGGATTCTTGGTCTATTTTCAGAATCTTCGATTCGACAATCTTCTCGATCTCCTCGACAGCTTCATTGAAACCCTGGAAACAAGGAAATAATGGAAATTGGCGGAAAACGAAGCGTTTTTCAAAGAAAAATGGGTGAAAAACAGCTTTTCGAGGTATTTTTTGTTGAAATTGATGTTTTATGTTTTTTAGCTCCAAAACTCACCTTAACTCTTTTCGACTTTGCGTATCTTTCCCGTTTTTCGAAATAGTCATCCACTTCATCCGACTTCAAACTGCCGACTTCTTTCGATCCGAAATACTCCACTGTGTACTGATTCTTTCCGTATTTCTTGTCTCTTTTTAGAATCTAACAAAAAATCAATAAATTTCTCCAAAAAACTATTCAACAAACCGTTGCTGGCCACGGCGGGAATCCCGGGAACTTTGCCCACACGAAATCGCCCGGATTGAACGTTTTTGGCGTTTTTGACGTTTCCATCGCTGAAAATTGGGAGAATATAAGCGATTTTGAAGGGAATTTACTGGAAATTAACGGAAATTGTGTAAAATGAGCGGAAAAACACGAAAATTCGAGGAAAATCGCTGAAAATCGCTGAAAGAAAACTTTTGTTCAAACTTCGCGCACTGTGGAGTTTTCTAGGCCACCATAGTTTTTCATGTGATTTTTGATGTCTTTATTGGGAAATTGATAGAACCTGTTAACAAAATTGAAAAAAAGGGAAGAAAAACAGTCGATTTATTTCAAAATTGTATAATAATTCGTAATTACTCAGCAATTCTCGCGGAATTTCCGATTTTCAGCTGATGGCCGAACTTTTGCAAACTTTGAAAACTATGATTTTCCACCGAAACTTTGCAAATTTGCAGCTTTTCTCCGGAGAAAATAAATAAATATGTATGTAAATAACAGAAAATTGAAAGCAAATATTTATTAATTCTAATAAAAATTTCAATTTCAGAATAACAACACACACACACATAAATACTTTGAATTCTGTGCAACAATCAAGATTACTGTTCGAGTTTAGTGAAGCAAACTTCAATATCATCTCTTTTGTCGATGATCTATATTTTTTCAGAAGTTTCCAAGTTCCTAAAAACATAAAAAAAGACCTAAAAACATTCCATTGTCAGAATGATCCGCTTGAGCTCAATTTTGGACATGTGATACCTGAGGGCACGAGCTTCCCGGAGTAACGCGAAGCAAACGCGCGCTGTCGCAGAAACTTCCTTGGCAGCGCGCCAACTTGGTAAGCTGCCAAAAATTGAGGGGCGGGGCTTGTCAACCGTACTTTTTCCAGAAATCCTCACTGCGAAGGCGCAACTTTGCGTGAACTTTGGTGTTTGCGGACTGCTGGCCTAAGCTTTTCTGAGAAATTCCAGCGTGCGCCTTCAAACTGCGAATCCGCTGAGTAGCGACTCACGCGCGTGAATTCAAACTAGGGTTTTTCAGCACGGGGTTTTTTCCGACCCTGTTTGAATTTCCCGCCAAAAATTTTTTACCTAAAATAATTTTTTTAACGGCTGTTTCGGAAGGCCTGATGGATTTCGAAGAAAAAATATGTTCCGAAGGCTCTAATAAAACATTATTCTGGACTTCGGTACTTTTTAGTCCGGTACATCTCGCGCAATTCGACCCGCATTGTCGTTCGCAATGGAGCGCGAATGCTAAAAATGTCGGGAAAAACACCCCGTGTTCAGGGAAGCTCGTGTGAGGGGACTAGAAAAGTTCAATTTTTGATGGGGATTCATGAAGATTCCGATGAGGGACGTCATCTGAAATTCTGAAAACCGAAAAATCGAACTGAACAAAATTTCTAAAAAATTTTTCGGAGTTTCCGAATATTTTTAAAATTTAAAATTTTTAAAATTATTTTCCATGAAAGTCCATGAAAACACCACAATGACTTCAGTGACGAACGGAAAAGGTGGAATTTTTTTTGAATTTCTCGAAAAATTAAAGAAAAACAGGAAGCTGGAGTCGTTTATGTTCAGGGACCCTGCCAGAAAAGTTGTTCTCTCTCGATCGATACATTTCATCATTTTCAACTTTTCCCCCTTATTCTCCTCGCTAGAATTCCAGTAAATTCCTTAACAAAATCGGAGAATTTCGAACAGTTTTACGTTTCTCAAAAACAGTATTTTTCCTGAAAAATAAAGAATAAATACAAAAACTTTATTGTAAAAAATATAAATGAATGGGTAAATGGAACTTTATAAAACTTTATTCGACTGGAAAATAAAAGAGAAGCAAATAACTGAGAGAATAATGTGATAAGACGGATAAAATATGAACTACAGGAGAATTTTCAAAAGGATCGCGTAAAAGAATACGAACAACAATATGATTGTGATTTGGTAACTGGAACTCGGGAAGATATGCGGGCTGTTACAGAGGGATTTGAATGTTTGATTGCTTCGAAATTGACAAAATGATAAGGGTATGATTACGACAGTTGCAC
>LR538883.1:236700-260092 GCA_900536315.3 Caenorhabditis becei | reverse complement strand
CGAAACGTCGTAGTTGCGAAACGTGAAAAAGTTGCGAGATGTCCGGTTTCGAAATGTCACGCTAGCGAAATGTCGCGGAGCCATATTTTCTAATTGTCTTGCCCATTCGGCATTTGTGTCAAAGATATTTTTTTAATTAAGAAAAAAAATTTTTCAACTAAAAAAAAGTGAGTTAATCAAAATTTCAATTTAAAAAAAATTAAAATTCCAGGAAAATCTAAAAAAAAATAAATCCACCGGAAAGGAGATCATCGCTGGTAAAAACATTTTTGATGGCAAAGATGGTGGTAATTTTGGATAAATTGTTAAAAAATCAATTAATCAATCAATTTTCAGAAATGTCAAATTTCATTTTTCGAACTAGACAATACCGGATACGATGGATTTTTTAAAAAGTGAGTAAATTAAAAAAAAAAATTAAAATTGAAAAAATGAAAATTCTAGGAAATAAAAAAAATGAATCGGATGAACTTGTGAAGTACTCATCTCGAATTTTTTTTTTCATGTGAAATTGGTGAGCTTCAAATTTTTATTTAAAAAAAAATAATTTTTCAGACAATTATGACCTTCAATTTCCCTCTCTTCTGATTCTGCTTTTCTTAATAAATAATAAATATTATAAAATTTCTCAAAAATCTTCTTATTTTTCCAATTTTCATCTTGGAAAGCTTCAAGTGGCATCGATCACACTGCTTTCCATTTTCCTCCGCTTCCCGTCGGCAGGCGGCGGCACCGCGCATATCACTACACTCCGATCGCTGGTTGAAGCGCGGCCGAATGGTCTAGTGGTATGATTCTCGCTTTGGGTGCGAGAGGTCCCGGGTTCAATCCCCGGTTCGGCCCATTCGTTTTGTCACTCACCAGGTGATAAGAGAAAGTTGGAAATGGGTCTAGAGGCTCAACAGTTGTTCACGTCATGCCTCCAGTCCCCACTTCTCACTATCAGCGTCCTTCCTCTCACACACTCTCTTGTTATCAGTGTAATACGAGTCTTGCCGAGCAGTTGATAAGAAGGGAAATGCAATTCTCTTCATTCCACCCAAAAACCCAGCCGCCAGAAGGTGGCTCCCAACATTATTCCCTGATTTTTATAAAGTTACTGATATTTCTTTGCAAATTTTTTTTTGCGAAATGAAACAATTGAAGGTAATTAGAAATCAAGAAAAAATAATCAATTATCGTTTTTTTGCAGATATTTGAAGATACTGAAAATGTATATAGTGGACCAAAACAAGGAAATTTTTTTTGTAAATAGAAGCAATTGGAGGTAACTTTTTATTGAAATTAATAAAAATCAATTATCGATTTTTTGCAGATATTTGAAGATACTGAAGATGCGTATCATTGACCAACTCATGGAATTTTTTTTGTAAAATAAAGCAACTCAAGGTAACTATTTATTGAAATAGAAATAATCAATTATCGATTTTTTTCAGCTGATTGTTGAAGAAAATTGGAGACACTAATGATCTACATGCGCAGCCCGGACAAGGAGATTTTCTGGAAAATTGACTAGAAAGGTAATATTTTTAGAATTGATTAACTTTCAAATGTTTTTTTTCAGAAGTATTGTGACACAGTGCACGCATTAGTTGAGAAATGGAAGAGGAGCTGATATAAACTGAACAATTTTAAATTATTTAAAAACAAATTTTTTTCAATAAAAATTTTTTTATTTGAAACAATGTGGTTTTTTTGGGAATAATGAAATGGAAAAATTAGGGGAATTGAAAATAAAAAATTGGATTTTTTTCAGATTTTTTCCGATTTTTCCAGATTTTTTTTTGTTTCTTTTTTTTTGGAAAACCACCAGAAATAGAGGAAAATTAACGAAAAATGATGGATTTGCCAGAAATTTCTGAATTTTCAGTCAATTTTTTTTTGAAATTTTGTTTTTTCCAGCAAAAACTGATTGGAAAACTACAGTAAGATATGCATTTTTCCAGCTATTTTCGAGTAAGTTTTTGTTAGAAAAAACGAGAAAATCAATAATTCATTCGAAAATCACTGAAAAATGAGAATCTTACTGTAGTTTTCGCTGCGAGATATCCTTTTTTCAGACTTTTCTGGAATTCTGTAATTCCCAAAAAATAAAAATCTTAAAATCGCATTTTGGTACATATTTTTCGAGTTCAGATTCATTATTTGCGTCATTTTTACGTCTAGAATTTTTCTCGAAAATCGTAAATTTCTAAAACTACAGTACCCCCGGCATTCAATTTTTCACCAATTTCTCCAATTTCTCTGCGTCTCTCCCTCCCAAAAATCCCTCATTTTTCGAAAAATTCCCACTGATAAGCTTCTCCTCAATTTCCTGCTCTTTGGTTCCGGAATGCACTTTTCCCATCGGCTCCCCGAGCACCTTGGCACCACCAGGAACCATCTCTAACCGTCTGCGTCTCTCCTCCCACACACTCTCTCCTCCTGCATTTTTTATCATTGTAATAATGATAGAAAACTCTCTCGTTTCATCACACTATCTCTGATCACACTTTTCTGCTCTTTGTTATCAAGTCGTCGGAGAAAATTGTTCTTCATTCACTCAAAACTACTAGCCGCCAGAAGGTGGCTCCTTGTATTTATGGATTTTTCTGATGTTACTGATTATTAAAAAACAATTTTGATAATATTCTGAAGGTGATTTGATAAGGTAAGTGATATTATTGATTTTTCAGAAAAAAAATAGAAAAAAAAAATTTTTTCAGATTTTTTTTTTCTTCCAACTTATGTTTTGTTCAAAAAAACGAGAAGGTAAAAAAAAATCAATAATGAAAAAAAAAAAATTTTTAGGATGATGAATTTAAAGATGTAGGAGGCGTTTGGTTTGCAAGTGGAATTGATAAGGAGAAGATGATAAGAAAATTATGTCATACTTTTTGACGACATATGGTAAGACAACAAAATGGGTCTCGCCACGAAAATGGTTTTTCGGCTTCCAGACAAGATTTTGGCACTTTTTCTGAAAAAATGGGTGAGAAAGCACCATTTCAATCAGTTTTTCCGAAAAATCACGCAATTTTGGGGTATTTTGACGATTCTCTCTGAAAACACCTCATTTTCTCGAAAAATTGATGGGAAATTATGGAATTTACCTAATTTTCCCAATTTTTATCAGAAAAAGTGTCAAAAAAACCATTTTCGTGGCGAGACCCATCAAAAAAAAACATTTTAAAAAACTGTTAATTTTCAGCCTCATGAAAAATAGAAGCAGTTTTTCGAGATAAAATTTTTTTTTTGAATATTTTGTAAAAATTAATTTTAAAAAAAAAGTTTTTGAATTTTTGAGATTTAAAAAATTTAAAAATCCGAAATTTATTTTGCGTTTTTTGAGAAACTTCATCTTGCATTCAAAATTTCAAATTACCGCGCACGATATCTTGCAGCGAAAACTTTAGTAAGACTTGCAATTTTCAGAGATTTTCGAATGAATTATTGATTTTTCAATTTTTTCATTTTTTAATTTTTTTACAAATTCCTAAAAAAAATTTCTCAATTCTCAATTTTGAATTTTCAAAAATAAAAATAAAAATTTTTAAATAAAATGGATATTTTTTTCAGTAACTACTGAACAGTCACTGCTTCTAGAAAATTCTTCCAATCGGATTGCTGGCTCCCACCGACTGTAAAATATGTGGGAAATCGATCAAGTCCTTTGGTGACAAGATGCCCTACCAGCTGAGTAAGCTCAACAGTTGTTCTCACCAGACATACATATCTTTTTAGGCTGTGGACACACAAGGCTTGCCTCCGGAGTCGCGTAAACGAAAATCCAAATCCTACATGCCGAATCCATCCGATTCCTTGCCGATCAACTTGGTGCTCCGAGGAATCCTCCATCGCTATGAGGTTGGTCCAGACTTCTTTGACTCTGTAAATTATGTAGGACATAGTCAGTGATTTTTTTCAAATTCCGATTTTTAAAACAAGTTTTTTTCATTTAAAAATTTAAAAATTGATACTGTAAATTTCAAGTTCCCGCGCACGATATCTCGAAGCGAAAACTACAGTAAGATTAGCAGTTTTCAAATATTTCCGAATGAATTATTGATTTTTCCGGGTTTTCTAACAAAAATGTTCTCGAAAATCACTGAAAAATGCACGTCTTACTGTAGTTTTCGCTTTGAGATATCGTGCGCGCCAATTTGAAATTTGAAGCTGCAATTTTTTCTCATACAGCTTCTTCATGAACTCAGCGCCCAACATGGCTTTCAATAGCACTTTCGCAAGAACCTGGCAGTTTATTATCGGTGAGCGGACATGACACTTGACTTTGATGGAATGCATGCTTACAGGGATGATAACTTGGTTTCACAATGACTTCGGATATCCTCGACAACAATCAGAACGCCGTTGGTTCAAACAATGTTCGAGCTCTGGACGCAACTGCTCTCCGCCGACATCATGAGGTAAACCAATTTATTCATTTGCAAGTCATCAACGTCTCAATTTCAGGCCTATTGTCACTTTTTCCACTGACTTCCTGATCATGATCTCGAAAGGAAATGCTCTTCTATTCAGAATAAATATTTTGTAAAATTGAAAAATTGTTTTTTTTCGGCAATTGATGCCCCAGGATTGTACAAAATTTCAGAAATACTTCTGGAACCCTAGAATAATTCAGAAATTCGTTTCGAGACCCTAAAAATTTAGAAAACTATTTTACCAAATTCTGAAAATGTTGTAAATTTTAGAATGAATCCTTATACTGTATACTTTTCAGTGATAATTTCATCAAGGGTTCTGAAGTACTGAAAACTCGAAAAATCAACTTTCGAATTTCAAAACCACTGTTTGTGGATTTAATTAAGGGTACATTAAAACGTACTCTCAAGAATTTTCAGAGCCATCTGACCACTTTCCACGCCGTTAGGGTCCTAAACATTTATAGGGTCCCATTTTTCAAAAAATTCTAAAAAATTTTTAACTTTTTCAAAAATTCCAAAAATTTTTGGGGTGTTTTTATGAACACTAGGGCACATTTCAAAAATATCCGGAACCTCCAAAAAAAATTAGAAAAATTTTGTTCAGTTCGATTTTTTGGTATTCAGAATTCCAGATGACGTCCCTCATCTGAATCCTTATGAATCTTCCCCAAAAATTTTGGACATTTTTCTGGTCCGCTCAGGTACAACATGTCCAAAGCTGAGCTCAAACGGATCATTTTGAGCCGAGTTATTCAAGTTTTTATGATGGTATATGAAATTCTGACCGCTACTGTATCTTTGTACTGAAAAATGGTGCAAACTGCTGGAATTTGATTGGAAATGGTTGAATTCACTTCGATTCGATTTTACCCACTTTCAACAGAAAAAGTGTCAAAACTTTGTCTAAAAGCCGTATTTCAGCCAGAAAACCATTTTCGCTGCGAGACCCATCAGGTGACTCGCTGCGGAACTGTCCAGTGAAATTGGACACTTGACCCTTCTCTGCGTCTCTCCAGTACCATGTGCTCTCTAACAGCTTCATGTCTCCGACTGTCTGCACCCTCCACCAAACACACACTCTC
The DNA here is from genome assembly GCA_900536315.3 of Caenorhabditis becei. Classification (NCBI taxonomy): domain Eukaryota; kingdom Metazoa; phylum Nematoda; class Chromadorea; order Rhabditida; family Rhabditidae; genus Caenorhabditis; species Caenorhabditis becei. The sequence continues at coordinate 254,586 of LR538883.1, read as the reverse complement.
TCACCCCTCCAACCGTCTGTGTCTCTTCTCCGTTTCTCTCTCTCTCAACCGTTTTTTCCCTTCATTCCCCCCATATTTTGCCCTCCGAAGAGGGCTGCTTTTCCCAATGGGAAAAGCTCCACCGATTTTTAATAAAGTTTCTGGAAATTCTGGAAAGTGAGTTTTTAGGGGAAAAATCCAGTATAATCATTGTATCTCAAAATCAAGGTTGTGGGTCTCACAACGAAAAGTTTCCGGCGCAAAACGTGCTGCGCCTTCGAAGTAGGGTACGGTAGTTGCGCATTTTGTCTTTTTCCACTAATTTTCCTCATTTTCATCGATTTTTCAACAGATTTACGAATTCTTACACTAAAATACCCCTTATGGGCCTTTTTGACGTGAAAAGTGCAAAAATCGGTTGAAAAATCGATGAAAACGAGGAAAATCGCAACTACCGTACCCCGCATGCGCGTTTTTCGCCGGAAACTTTTGTTCGTTGCGAGACCTGCAACTCCGATTTTGAGATACAACGATAATAGCTCATTTTTTGAAAATTCAGATTTTTAGCAAAATCTTATCATATAATTTTCCAGGTTGTCCACCAATCTCAAAGATCTGCCTCTGTATGCAGAAAATCAAGATATTTTCAAGGACATTCGGATCAAAATGCTCAAATTGATCAAGGAGAGCTGGGAAAAAGCTGATGAGAAAGGTTTCTTATCACCTCTCAAATCTAATAAACAATCGGTCGATTTCAGTCGTTTCGAATCAACTTGCCGAGCTTTACAAAGATGCAAGCCACGAAAACCATTTTGTCAAGAAACAGGAGAACTACCTGGCTGCTAAGTATGAGGACAGTTTTTCGATGAGCAAGTTCTTCGTTGAATACGCTCATGAGCTCGTCAAATCTGGAGATAGTGGAAGTACCGAACCATGAAAGAATCCAAGTGGGATGCGAAGTACATGAAGATCACCGGGACTTTGGTTTTTTTCGAGAAGAAATCGTTCTACACGATCGTCAAGGTGCTGACCACTACGGAAGCTACGTTCCTTCCTCGGGTATGTATAAAAAATGCTCCTTTGAAATGCGTAATAGGGCGATTTTTTGTCAGCGGGTCTCGCAGCAAAAAGCGGAAAAATCGTGCTGCGCCTTTAAAAAACTACGGTGTTTCATGCTTTTCGAGTAAACTTCGTGGGTGGCCCCCGTAATTTTTTTTAAGGCGCAGCACGCATTTCAAACGAGAATAATAAAATGAAAAGTGCTCTTTTGATTCAAAAATTAATGTGGTTTTCTAGGTATCAAACAATGTTCAAAGGATTCACTGGCAAGAAATGCAAAAAGGACTTTCAAAATGCAATAATTTCTCGATCAATTATTTTTTTTTGATTAAATTGTAAAAAATCCTATATTTTTGAAAAAAAAATAAATATGAATTTATTTTTTATTTTTGAGCTTCGAGTTTTTTTTTCCGAAAATAGTCATTACTATTACCATTGTATCTCAAAATCGGAGCTGTGGGTCTCGCAACGAAAGTTTCCGGCGCAAAAAGTGCTGCGCCTTTAAAGCGGAGTACTGTAACAAGATTATCAGAATCATATATTTATTTTTAAAAAAATCATGGCACAAACTGCTTGAAAGAAATTTATAATAAGAAATTAAATAAAAATTATTTTGACTGTTTCTTCGCTTCGATCGATCACTGAAAAAATGTTAATTTTATTTGAAAATGTCATTTTTTTTATTTTTGAAAAAAAAAATTCAAAATTGTGAAAATTTTTCTGGGAATTTGTGAAAATAATTTGAAAAATTAAAAAAAATTAAAAATTGACATTGTAAATTTTGAATTGGCGCGCACGATATTTCGCAGCGAAAACTACAGTAAGACGTGCATTTTTCAGTGATTTTCGAGAAACATTTTGTTAGAAAACCCGAAAAAATCAATAATTCATTCGGAAATATTTGAAAACTGCTAATCTTACTGTAGTTTTCGCTTCGAGATATCAGGATCAATTTTTAAATTTTTAAATGAAAAAAAAACTTGTTTTAAAAATCGGAATTTGAAAAAAATCACTGACTATGTTCTATTTGTCCTACGAACTAATTTACAGAGTTAAAGAGGTCTGGACCAACCTCATAGCGATGGAGGATTCCTCGGAGCACCAAGTTGATCGGCAAGGAATCGGATGGATTTGGCGTGTAGGATTTGGATTTTCGTTTACGCGACTCCGGAGGCAAGCCTTGTGTGTCCACAGCCTAAAAAGATATGTATGTCTGATGAGAACAACTGTTGAGCTTACTCAGCTGGTAGGGCATCTTGTCACCAAAGGACTTCATCGATTTCCCACATGTTTTACAGTCGGTGGGAGCCAGTAATCCGCTTGGAAGAATTTTCTAGAAGCAGTGACTGTTCAGTAGTTACTGAAAAAAATATCCATTTTATTTAAAAATTTTTATTTTTATTTTTGAAAATTCAAAATTGAGAATTGAGAAAATTTTTTTAGGAATTTGTAAAAAAATTAAAAAACTGAAAATTGATACTGTAAATTTCGAAATGGCGTGCACGATATTACGCAGCGAAAACTACAGTAAGATTCGCATTTTTCAGTGATTTTCGAGAAAATGTTTGTTAGAAAACCCGAAAAAGTCAATAATTCATTCGGAAATATTTGAAAACTGCTAATTTTACTGTAGTTTTCGCTGCGAGATAACGTTTTCGAAATTCAAATTTTTATTCACCTTTTTTCCAAAATGTTGACCCATTCCTCTGTTGTTGTCTGGAATTTTTAAATTTTAAAAAATTGGGAAATATTATTTTTAAAACTTACTTCTATAGATGTTACATTGAAAAAGCTCTGAGAACTCATTCGTGCAGGTATACCGTATACCTGCACGAACCGTATACGTTGACCTTTTTTCTAGAAATTTTTTTTCAGATTTTGTAGAACGAATGAATAAGTAGAATTATTTTTTAGTCGAAAAAAATTCAGGAAAAAGCTATTTTCTGTGTTTTTTTCTTTTTCAAAAAATGTTCAAAAATCAATAAACTACATTTTAATTTTAATTTTTTTTGAGAAGTTATAATTTGATTTTGATAAAAAATTTTACTCACCTTTTTTTCCAAAAATTTGCCCCATTCAGTCGTTGTTTTCTTCTGAAAATTTTAAATTTGAAAAAAAATTGGAAAAAATTATTTTTAAAAATTACTGGTACATAATTTTTATCATTTTATTATCGTTGCAACTCAAAAGTTCATCGGGTAGATTTACGGAGTTGCGGGTTTACGGAGTGGCGGCCACGCGCGAAAGCGAAACGTGCTGCGCCTTTAAAGTACGGTAGTTGCGCAATTTGTCTTTTTCCACTATTTTTCCTCATTTTCCTCATTTTTTACACAAAAAATACTATTTTTGTGCTGTTTTTGATGTAAAAATAGCGAAAATCGGTTGAAAACCCGAGGAAAATGAGGAAAAATAGTGGAAAAAGACAAATTGCGCAACTACCGTACTTTAAAGGCGCAGCACGTTTTGCTTTCGCGCGTGGCGAGACCCGCAACTCCGTAAATCTACCCGATGAACTTTTGAGTTGCAACGATAATATCAATTTTTTAATTTCAAAAATTTTGCTCACCTTTTTTCCAAAATGTTGACCCATTCCTCTGTGGTTGTCTGGAATTTTTTATTTTAAAAATTGGGAAATATCATTTTTTGAAACTTACTGCTATGAGTGACATGTTGTACTGGAACATCTCTGTGGATAAAGCCTTCTTTCTGGAAATTTTTGAAATTTAAAAAAAACGAAAAAAATCAAATTTTAGAATGATTTTTTTTTCTAAATTCATTTAAAAAATTTCGAAAAAAAAACTAACTTTTTTTGTGCACCAAGGGCTCACGTGGATACATTCTGGCTCTAAAAAAATAAAATTTCGAAAAAAAGATGATTTGTGAGAAAAAATCGGAAAATTCTGATTTTTTAAAAAATGTTTCTGAAATTTTTTGACTTGAAAAAAATTTCAATTTTTTTCATGGCCCTACCGTAATCCCACATGAAATCTTACCCATTTTTCCAATTTCCTATTATTGTTACAAGAATGGAATACATGGACTTCTTGGTACCTGAATTTAAAAAAATTACGGGAACTTCTTTTTTTGAATCTTTTTGGCTGAAAAAATGTGCAAATTTTTTAAAAATTCGATCTAAATTCTTATCAGATCATCAAAAAAAATTGCAAAATTTGAAACATGATTTCCATGATTTTCTCAATTTTCTAACAAGGGAAGTATGTGACTTCGCAGACTTGAAAAATTCCTAAAATATACTGATAATATACAGAAAAATGCGCTGAATCCAATGGTGCTTTCAGAATTTGCCGTTTGGCAAAAGCTGATTTTTTACGATTTTTCAAAGTTGCATTTTTTTGATCAATCGGAGATTATTTGGCGACTGCCTACAATGAGTCGGCTGGTAGCTTTTGCCAAACGGCAAATTCTGAAAGCACCATTGGATTCAGCGCATTTTTCTGTATATTATCAGTATATTTTCGGAATTTTTCAAGTCTGCGAGGTCATGTACTTCCCTTGTAAAATCTTACCATTTCTTCAAAATCCCAGGAAAACCAGAGAAAAATACATTGAAAAACTCTAGTAAAATCAATAATAACAATATTCAATAACTTCAGTAAAAATCGTGTAGCATGGCTAAAAAGCCAGCCGCCTTCAGGCAGCGAAAATGGTTAGAATGACGGGCTCTTTTCGCATTTCTATCCCTCAAAAAAAGAGCTCATGAGCCAAAGAGACGCAGAGAGGACCCTCGAAACATCACATGGTCCACGGGAGACGCAGAGCATGGCGCCAGGAAATAGTGGAAGTGAGAGAGAGACGCAGACAAGAGAGATGGGGGCTGGTAGTGCCAGGGGGAGCCGGGAAGTGACAGCTCGAGGAAAAGGAGGGCCTCCGGGGGGAAAAGATATGCATTTTGGAGCATCGGGAAGAAGAAGAGCTGAGGAAAAGAAATAGGGGTTCAAAGTTCCAATGCTCAATGTTCAGAGCCGCTACCGTAATCCTATATCAAATTTCTAGGTCATCAAATTTTCTAGGTCGCTGAGCCATTCTGAAACTTTGAAAAAATCTTCTGAAATTCTGGCGCCTTCGGAAGAAATGCAAATTTTTTTAGAGCTCCCAGGGTAAAAATTTCATTTTTTTTTCTTTTATCAGTGCCCTAGATATCATGTGAGTGATAACGGGAAAATTTGAAATTCACTAGAAAAATCCTAAAAGAAACCTGAAAAATTCAAAAGAAGAGAAGAAAATGTTTATTTTTTAAATAAAATTATTTATTTTCAGAAATGCCTCGTACATAGTGTCTGGAATAGATTTATAATTAAAAAATAAATATAATTATTCTGTTTCATTTGGTACAATTATGATTTATCCTCGTATCTGAAAAATGTTTATTTGATTTTTAAAATTTGATTGAATGTTTTTTTTTATTTGTGAAAATTCGAAATTGAGAAAATTATTCTTAGAATTTGTGAAAAAAATTTTTAAAATTGAAAAATTGATATTGTAAATTTGAAATTGGCGCGCACGATATCTCGTAGCGAAAACTACAGTAAGACTTGCATTTTTCAGTTGTTCGAAAATCACTGAAAAATACACGTCTTACTGTAGTTTTCGCTTCGAGATATCATGCGCGCCAAGAAAATGAACCTTACCCATTTTTTTCCAATTTCCAGTCGTTGTTGCAGTTATGAAGAACATTGGATAGGGTATTCATTTTCCTGAAATTAAAAAAAAAATTAAATATTATTTATTCATTTTTTTTCATTTCTTTTCAAATTCTGAAGGCAAATTTTGCAAAAAAAAATAAAGAGAAAAAATGTTAAATTGAAAAAAAAACTTACGATCATCATCGATGTATTCTCCTGCGAATAATTCAGTATCTGAAAAATGATTTATTACGAAAAAAAGGTTCAAATTGGAAAATTTGAGAATTTGAAATTTTCTGGTTTTTTTTGATTGAAAAAACATCTTTCCAAATTTTTTTCCAATTTTTCTAAAAATTTATTTTTTTTCCAAATTTTTTATCTGAATTATCTAAACTTCATGATCTTACCGAATACACACATTACGTCTTCTCCATTTTTTCCAATTTCCAATTGTCGTTGCATGAGTGAAAAACATGGATGTGGTACGGACTTCTTGGCTCCTGAAATTAAAAAAAAATGCTATTTTTCAAAATTAAAACTTTTTTTTTCAAATTCCAAAAGTTTGAATTTTTTCTGATCTTCAAAAAAATAAATGAAATTTTTTGACTTGAAAAAAATTCCTATTTTTTTAAAAGTTACAAATTTTAAAAAATTTTAATTTTAATAAATTCTGATTTTCATCTTAATTTTTATAAAATCATTTGAAAAATTGCAAATTTGCAAAAACTGACCAATTTTTCCAACTTCCTATCGCTCGTGCAATTGTGTATAACGTCGATGTGGTACGGTCTTCTCGGTTCCTGAAATTAAATTTTTTTAAACTAAAATTTTTTTCCAAATTTCAAAAACTACAGCAATCAAAAATTTGCCGAAAAATTCAAAGTTTCTATTTGAAAATTTTAAAAAAATTGAAAATGAACTAACGTCTTCATACGTTGCTGTTTGGTTGTCTGGTTTGAACATTTCATAAGAGTTGATCATCTGAAACATTTTTTTTTGAAAAATGGATTCAAAATGGAAATTTTTGAGAAGAATTAGGATTTTTATGGAATTTTTTTTTCTGACTGTTAAAAAAATTTTTGAATATTTTGACTAGAAAAAATTCCAAATTTGTTTGTTTCAATTCCATGGCCCTACCGTTATCCCACATGAATTCTTACCCATTTTTCTCAATTCCCAATTGTCGTTACACGAATGGAATACGTGGACTTGGTATGGATTACCTGACTCCTAGAAATTTTTTTTTAATTTAGAAAATCAAAATTTTTCTGGAGTTTCTTCTGATTGTTAAAAAAATTGTTTTAAAATTTTTGACTCGAAAAATTTTTTTTCCAATTTTTCTAAAAATTTTAAATTTTTTTGAAATTAAATTTCAAATTCAATTCTTTTTTTTTCATTTTTTTAAATCAAAATATATTTTTAAAAAATTGCAAAAATTCAAAAAAAAATTAGGTATTTTTCAATTTCTAAAAATCTCACCATTTCTTCAAAATCCCAGGAACACCAAAGAAAAATACTTTTGAAAAACTTCAGTAAAAATCAATAATAGCAATATTCATAAACTTCAATAAAAATCGTGTAGCATGGCTAAAAAGCCGGCCGCCTTCAGGCAGCGAAAATGGTTGGAATGACGGGTTCTTTTCGCATTTCTATCTCTCAAAAAAAGAGCTCATGAGCCAAAGAGACGCAGAGAGGACCCTCGAAACATCACATGGTCCCCAGGAGACGCAGAGCATGGTGCCAGGAAATAGTGGGAGTGAGAGAGAGACGCAGACAAGAGAGATGGGGGCTGGTAGTGCCAGGGGGAGCCGGGAAGTGACAGCTCGAGGAAAGAGGGGTCCGGGGGGAAAAGATATGCACTTTGGAGCATCGGGGAGAAGAAAGCGAAAGAAATAGGGGTTCAAAGTTCCAAGGCTCAATGTTCAGAGCCGCTACCGTAATCCCACATGAAATTTCTAGACCAAGTAAATTCTAGGTCACCAAATTTTCTAGGCCAGCAAATTTCTAGACCATCTCATTTCTATGCTACCATTTTTAGGCCAGCAAATTTTTAGGCCACCACTCCCTAGGCCACCGTACTTCTAGGTCATCAAATTTCTCGGTCACCGAATTTTTAGGCCACCAAAATTCAAGGCCACCAAATTCCTAGGTCATTAAAGTTTCTAGGAAACCCATTTTCTAGGTCGCAAAATTTCTAGACCATTAAATTTTCAAGCCACCAAATTCTTAGGTCATGCAAATTCTAGGTCACCGGATTTCTAGGTCACCCATTTTCTATAATTCACCAGTCTCATACTTTAATCGTTTTGAAAGAAACTTATTGATATAACAACTCGTGCTCGAGATACAACATGAATCTGGCAATCAATAAACGTATGATTTTTGACATTCATCACAAAAAAACACCTTGTGAGATTATTATAATTTTATGGAGAAAAAAGGAGGTAATTAAGAAAATGAAGAGATTTTGAAAAACAGAGTTTCCTTTAGGTTCTGACACAATTGAAGACACTAGAAATGACGAGTTATGGATGAATGACTAGATGGAGAAGACTGGGACGAGTAACCATGGTTCAATTGTCGGTTAGCTGAAATATGATTCATTTCATTCACTCTATGCGCTGTGTAATACCTTAATGAAATAATATTGATCGAGAGCATTGATGGCATTGATCCGACGATCAGGGTTACGCTTCAAGAGGCTGGAATAGAAAATAATTAGAATATGTCTGGAAAAGTTGCCTCACTATTCCAGCAATTGAAATGCGTATTCGGGCATAAGTAGTATTTTTTTAAATCCTCATCATGCCTCGTTCCCGACCATTTCTTCAATTTCTTCACATATTTCTCTCCGCCACGAAAACAGCCTCAGTTTTGAACATGTCTCCAAATACACAACCAGCCGACCACATATCTACGTTTTTTGACATGAAGCCTACAAAAAACAGATATTTTCGTTATAAATATCTGAAAATCAGAGTTGTGGGTCTCGCAACGAACAAAAGTTTCCGGCGCAAAACGTGCTGCGCCTTTAAAGTACGTTAGTTGCTCATTTCGCCGTTTTCCACTAATTTTCCTCATTTTCATCGGTTTTTCAATCGATTGTCGCACTTTTCGAGTCAAAAAACGCACAAAAAGGGTATTTTTCGTGTAAAAAGGGCAAAAATCGGTTGAAAACCCGATGAAAATGAGGAAAACGAGTGGAAAAAGACAAAGAGACTTGCGCTACTACCGTACTTTTTTTAAAAAGCACGTTTTGCGCGGGAAACTTTCATTCGTTGCGAGACCCGCCGTAAATCTACCCTGTTTTCATGGTATGAAATGGAGCAACTCACAATTTTAGCTATCCACAAAGCCAGCTAGGATCCACATCGCTTCTACAAAATTTGAACCGCAGCGGGATGTTTTCAATATTTCAACGAAAGACTTCGGCAGAAGGGATCCCTGATCAAAACAGGAGAAGTGTGTTGATCTGTTCTTGAAGTCTGAAAAATTATTGATTTTTGAATAGAATTTTATTATTTTTGGAAAAAATTTTTTTCACTCACATTTTTGTTCAAATCTTCAAAATCCTTTAAATTTTTTTTCAAAAAAAAATTTGAGAAAAATTAATATAAATAATCAGGTACATCAGAAAAATCAGGGACAGTCACCCTTCAGGGGACTCGTAAAGTTGAGAATGAAGACATTTTGCTCTGATACACAAGATGAGTGATAAGAGACGCAGAGATAAGAGATAGTGTGCTGATTGGAGAGGGGAATGGTGACAATTGGTTGGAGCCTACACTGATAACAATGATTACACTGATAAGAGGAGAGAAGGAGAATGGGAATGGCGAGCGTTGAAGAATTTGAACAAAAATTCAAAAAATTACACAAAGAATTTTTTTAAAAAAAAATAATATCAACTATGAATTAATATTGGTTTTTTGAAAATTTGATAGAATTTCAGATTTTTGCAGAAACCGAATTTTTTTTTCCAATTTTCCTCCTTTTTGAAAAAAATTCAGAAATTAGCAGATTTTTCAAAAAATTTAACTTTTTTGGTTTTTTCATAATTAAAAAAAATTTTTTTTTTTAACAAACTCACTTTCAAAAAAATCCATTTTTTGTCCGACAATGAAGAATTTTTTGCGGTGACCTATAAAATGTTTTGTTAAGTTTTTTTTAAAAATAAAAAAAAAATTCAATTTAAAATTATAGAGAAAAATAAACACATCTTTTCAAAAAATTTTAATTTTAATTTTCTCGACAAAAATCTCCTTTTTTAAAATTGTTGAAAATTTTATAATAAACTCACTTTCACAAAAAAAATCAATAAATCATCAAGGTATGTACTTCAGCAAAATAACCTCAACTTTTCCCATTTTTAGTGGGAGAAGAAGAGGTGAAGTCACCTTCTGGTGACACGGGAAATGCAAGAATGACTTGGGGTTTCGTATGATTCTCCAAGGTTGTCTGCGCTCTCCGGGGTCAGCACACTCTCTCGTCCTGAACAGTGGCGCCGGATTAGAGAGTGTGCTGACCGCGGAGGGTGCAGACAATCTTCTAGAAGCTATTGGTAACTCGCAGCGAAAACTACAGTAAGACGGGCATTTTTCAGTGTTTTTGGGCTGTTTTCGCGTAAATTGTAGTCAAAAAATGCGAAAAAACTGTATTTCATTCGAAAACAGTCTGAAAAATACGAGAGAGCCGCACTTTCGAAAAGGAGAGGTGAAAGAAGATTGCTCGTCTTTTACCAGTGACTCATCAGAGAAAAAAAGCCGTCATGACATGAAATGAACTGTTTATTTGCTTCTGAATAAACATACAAAACTGGCAAAAGAATTATAGTAATTTTGAATTAGAGATAGGGAACAACAAGAAAAAAGTGTGCTATAAGAAGATCTTCAAAACGATGGAAAATCAACAAATTAAGATAAGAAATAGAACAAGAACATTAAAAAAAAATGAGTAGCAAAGAGCATGACGATCAGTGAGATCCGAGTGAAGAACGTTGGGGCCTAAAAGTACGCAATGAGTTAAACGAGTGATTCTTAAAAAACTCACTTCACATATTGATTCTGTCTCGGCAATAACGTTCGGGATTATGCCCTGGAAAAATGGCGAGCCTGCTGAATTGTATGCCCATTGTTGATTGAGCAGTAGGGGCCGATGTTTTCTAGCCGAGTTCGTTCCGCGTGCCACTCGTTGATCTGAAAAAATGAACGTTTTGGTAACCAAGACACTTTTTGATTTCTTACCTGGTCGTCTGTGAGTTTCGTCATCCCAGAATGGCAGCCAGACAAACTCCCTGTCTAGAATCTGGTGCTTGTTCCCTTCCAGCCTGAGTTCTTCCTTGAGATCGGTCCGGATTTGGCCGATCAAGTTGAACTTCCCACAAAATATGTATCCGACGGGCACCATCACCAAAGTTGGCATTGAAAACACTGGAATCTGAAAAAAACCAATGGATATGAGGAAAAGTGATTTTTGGATCACCAGGCGCTGCACCAAAAATGTTTTTATTTTTCAAATTTTTTACTCACTTTTTCGAAAATCGGCTTCAAAAAATCAGGAATTTCAATGAAAATCAGGGAAAAATCGGGAACATCAAAAAAATCGGTGGGTCACCCTCTTCAGAGGGTTCAATTTTGGGGGAATGAAGGAGAAGGAAGGATGGGGTGAGGGATATGGTGGGAGAGGAGGGTGCAGACGGTTAGAGTAGATGGGTCTTGCCACGAAAATGGCTTCTGGCGGGGAAGTACGGTTATTCTGGCAGAAATGATGGAAGAGAGATGGGGTCAAGTGGAGAGACGCAGAGAAATGGGTCCGAGCAGCATGACGTCATGGCGAGAGAGTACATGGTAATTGGAGAGACGCAGAGAAAAGGTCAAGTGTCAAATTTCACTTGGACCGTATCACAAGATTTTCAAAAACCCCAAAAAAAAAATTTTTTTTTTATTTTTTTGCCTTGAAAAAATTAGAAAAATTAGGAAAATTCTAAAAAAAAATGGGAAAAATGAAAAAATTTCTAGATTTTTCCTGATTTGTTTGGTCAATTTTTGTTAGTTTTTGATTTTAAAAGAAAAAATTTCAAAAAATTCTGAAAAATGTGCATACAGCGAAAAAATTAGATTTTTTAGGTACGGTAGTTGCGCATTTTGTCTTTTTCCACTTATTTTCCTGATTTTCATCGGTTTTTCAACCGATTTTCACATTTTTCACACTGAAAATACCCTTTTTGTGTGTTTTTTTCGTGTAAAAAGTGCAAAAATCGGTTGAAAAATTGATGAAAATCAGGAAAAAAGTGGGGAAAGACAAAATGCGCAACTACCGTACTTCAAAGGCGCAGCACGTTTTGCGCCGGAAACTTTCGTTCGTTGCGAGACCCAAAACTCTGATTTTGAGATACAACGCAATTAGCAACTCACATCTTCACAAATCTTGACCGGAGCGTGATGTTTTCAGTATTTCAAAAAAGACATTGGCGGGACGGATCCTTAGCTTCCCAGTATCTGAAAAATTATTGATTTTTAGAATTTTATTTTTTTTTTGTAATTTTTTTCCACTTACCTGTCCTGTTCGAATCTTCAAAATCCATCGTTTTACTTTTTTTCAAAAATCAATCAATAAATAATCAGGTACATCAGAAAAATCAGGGACAGTCACCCTTCAGGGGACTCGTAAAGTTGTGAATGAAGACATTTTGCTATGGCACACAAGATGAGTGATAAGAGACGCAGAGATAAGAGAGAGTGTGCTGATTGGAGAGGGGAATGATGACATTTGGAGCCTACACTGATAACACTGATTACACTGATAAGAGGAGAGAGAAAGCGAAAGGGGGTTGGGAGCGTTGAAGAATTTGAAAAAATTGTGGGGACTTGGAAACATTTTTTAAATTCGAAAATTTGGAATTTTTTTCAAAAATGGGTCATTTAAAAAATTATAAGAATTTTTTTTAAATGATATTAAATGATAACTGTGAATAAATATTGATTTTTTGAAAATTGGAAAAAAAAATTCGGGTTCTGAAAAAATCTGAAATTCTATCAAATTTTCAAAAAAATCAATATTTATTCACAGTTGATATTAATTTTTCAAAAAAAAATCTCATAATTTTTCAAACGAGACATTTTCAAAAAAAAATTCAAAATGTTTAGAAAAAAAAATTTCGGTTTCTGAATAAGTCTGAAATTCTATCAAATTTTCCTCCTTTTTGACCAGGAATTTTGAATCCTGTGAAAATTCTAAAATTTGGAAAAAAAAAAACATTTTTTTGAACTGGAAAAAAATCCAAAAATATTTTTTTGTGTTCCAAATTTTTTAAAAGTTCAAATCAAATAACAGAATTTTCTCGAAATTATTGAGAGAGGAAACATCGTGTTTTATTCGGAATCTATTAGGAACAAAGAAAAAACGACAGAATTGTTGCCAGTAAAACGGAAAAAGAACAGCTAACAAAAACATTGAAAAATTGATGTGTGTTGTGTAATTGTGAATGGGAAGATTTATAATTAGGGGAAATAACCAAAAAAGATACCAGAAAAATTGGGGAGATAAAAATTGGATTCTAACTATCAAAAGCGTATCGTTGTCAGAAGTGAGAGACTTTTTCGAGTTGGCAGTTTCCGTGTTGGATGACCCTGCAGAGCTGCTGGAACGAGTGGATACATCTTTTTGAACCAGATTCTGGCGTTGTCTTTTCTGAAATATAAGGAAAGGATTGTGTCAGCAAGCATATCTAAGGCTTACATTTTCAAATCCTTTCTTGTCTGCCATCGGCATGTAGACTGAAGCAGATTCGATAAGAGCTCGTGTCTGTTTGATCACACTATCAGGAGATTTTCGAACAAAATTCTGAACTCAAAACGATTTTCAAGCATTTTAAAACCAGTCACCAACCTTTCCGTTGCTTTTTTTAAAACAACCTCATCGTCATCCGTGTACTCTTCATCGCTATCAATAGAACGGTCACTGAGGTCATCTAAGAATGATTCATCGGGAATGAGAGTAGCCTGGAAAAAATCAATATGAGAACTTCAAAAGTTGAATTCTCACTTTTATGCGATTCGTATTTCTTGGCCCTTCTGTAATCGAGAGGTAGTCCTTCTTTAATATCACAATACATTTTTGTCACTTTCGCCGCCTGGAACAAAAAACAAAATTTTAAAAAATCTCAAATGCGAAATTCTTGAAAAACGTACAAGCCACACGATCTCATCTCCATCAAAATATTGAGCATTTCTATTGAATCTCGCCTTGCCAGCTTTTCATGTTGTTCATTGTAGCAACGAGTCGGTCCCGAACACCTTTTACATTTCATATCGTCGATCTTTCCTGTAAGAACAATCGGTCCAATCTTTCATTGATTGATTTGTGATGAAATTCTATCGCAAGTTTGCTATCCTGAATTACTGGTTTTTTCCCCAAAAAAACTCACTTTTCAGAAATCAACACAAAAAATAGTAGGTACATACTTTAATAAAAATCTTGTGGCTTTTCCCTTTGGGAAAAGCAGCCCTCTTCGGAGGGCAAAATTTGGGGGAAATGAAGGGGAAAAGCGGATGAGAAAGAAACGGAGAAGAGACACAGACGGTTGGAGGGGTGAGAGAGTGTGTGGTTGGTGGAGGGTGCAGACAGTCGGAGATATGAAGCTGTTAGAGAGCACATGTTACTAGAGAGACGCAGAAAAGGGTCTCGCCACGAAAACGGATTACTGGAAGAAATACGGCTTCTGGACGGTTGGAGGGGGTGAGAGAGTGTGTGAATGGTGGAGGGTGCAGACACATGAAGCTGTTCGGAGTGAGAGAGAACGTGGGACTAGAGAGACAAAGAGAAAAGTGCAAGCTTCACTGGATGAAATACGGCTTCTGGACAAGGGTTTGACACATTTTCTGATGAAAAAGGGTCAGAATAGACAAATTCAATCATGTTCAACCAAATTCCAGCAGTTTTCAGTGTTGAAATGGAGTAACTCACAATTTCAGCTCCTTATAGCCAGCTAGGATCCACATTGCTTCCACAAGAGTTGACCCAAAGCTGTGATAAGTTTCAAGACGGATCCCTTATCAGAACGAAAAAAGCTTGTTGATCCGTTTGGAAAGCTGAAAATTTATTGATTTTTAGAAATTTCTTTTTTTCTGTGATTTTTACTTACATGGGTGTTCAAAATCCATTGTTTTTATTTTAAATTTTTCAAAAAAAATTTTAAAAAAATCAATATAAATAATCAGTAACATCAGAAAAATCAGGGACAGTCACCCTTCAGGGGACTCGTAAAGTTGAGAATGAAGACATTTTTGTTCTGATACACAAGATGAGTGATAAGAGACGCAGAGATAAGAGAGAGTGTGCTGATTGGAGAGAGGAATGGTGAAATTTGGTTGGAGCCTACAGTGATAACAATGTTTACACTGATAAGAGGAGAGAAGGAGAATGGAGGTTGTGTTGGAGTATTTGAAGAAAAAAATGTTCGATTACAAAAATTCAAATTTTTTCAAAAATTAGTAATTTGAAAAAAATTAAAAGATTTTTTTTTCAAAAAAAATCAACTGTGAACAAATATTGATTTTTTGAAATTTTGATAGATTTTCAGATTTTTTCAGAAACCGACACTGGCAAAAAAAACATCTTTTTGAGCTGGAAAAAAATCCAAAAATATTTTATATTTTCTAGATATTTTTGAATTGAAATTTCAAGTTCAAAACAAAATACAAAATTTACTGGGAATTATTAAATATTTATTGAAAATAGTGAAGTATTTGAAACTGTTGATGAAATGATGGATGTGAGTTTTTTTCTTCTCGTAGTCTTGATTGCTTGGATTCGTATGATTCCTGTCAAATCGGTTTGAATTCCTATTGTTCCGGCCTCTTCCTCCAAACTTTCCAGTACCCTCCTGATCGTCGTCGTCGTAATCATCTACGTTTACCCACCAGCCTCCGGGTTGCTCACAAATGCTTCGCAGCATCAATTTGAAACAATTTCTCGTTTCCAAAGAAAATGCCTTCATAAATCTTGTATAGCCTTCGATTGCAAGTTTTTTGGTTTTTCCACAGCTTTCCAGAGCATACGTGGAATCCAGTTTTTGTCCGACATTGAAGAATTTTTTGCGATGACCTGTATAAATTTTTTAAATTTTCAAGAAACAATTTTTTTCAATTTTTCATCTAAAAATTCAAAAAAAATTGTTTTAAAATTATAGAGAAAAAAATTTGGAAAAAAAGATTTTAGTTGAAAATTTTAGACTAAAATTCCGAAATCAGCAGAATTTTCAAACTATTAAAAAAAAATGGCTTTCTGAAAATTTTTTTTCTCACCATTATTCGGTTTTTTCGAATAATAATTTTTAAATTTTAAAATAAACTCACTTTCAAAAAAGAAATCAATAAATCAACAAGATGTGTACTTCAGTAAAAATAACCTCAACTTTTCCCATTTTTAGTGGGAAAAGCGGAGGATAGTCACCCTTCAGGGGACTCGGAAAAGGAAAGAATGACTAGGGATCTCGCCTTCTTCTTCAATACTGTCTGCGCCCTCCGGGGTAAGCACACTCTCTCGTCCTAAACAGTGGCGCCGGATTAGAGAGTGTGGTGGCCTTGGAGGGCGCAGACAATCTTTTAGAAGCTATGAGTAACCTCGAGGTCCTCCGATTCAAGAGAGAAGGCGAATGGGAATTGCGCGTTGGAAAATTTGAAAAAATTGAGAAAATTAAATAATTTTGGCGCCACTGTTCAGGACGAGAGAGTGTGCTGAAAATTTCTGAATGTTTTTTCTCTCATTTTTCAACTAAAAAATTAAAAAAAAAACATTATTTTTAAATAGAAATTTTTTGTTTTTAATTTTTCGAACAATTTTTCTAAAAAGTGGAAAATTAGTGATTTTAATCCTGATGAAAACTGTTGCTAAAGTAAAAAAAAATTTCAAAAATTTTCTTCAACTGGAAAAATATGCCAATTTTTTCGCTGCTCCAGTAGTAATTTGTAGATTTTTCTCGGGACTAAAGATTAATTTTTTTATGATTTAGAAATTTATGATTTTACAATTTTCTTGGATCCTAAAAATAATTCTAAAATTTTCTAAATTCTCTGAAAAATATTTTTAAAGCTCCTAAATTTTGAAAAAAAAGGCGCGGATAGAGCAGCGCAAATTGCCAAACACCAAATAAAAACAAAACACATTTTTTTCTGGATACCAAATTTATTTTTCAATGTTTATATTTTTATTAAATTTCAAAAAATTTGTTTTCCTAAGCATTCCAGATTTTTCTCTATTTGCTGGTTTCTGTTCTTCAGATACACATCCATTCTTCGGAACTTTGGAGACAGATGGCTCGGTGTTCTCCAATTCGATCGGCTGGGCAGACTTCCTTCTAAATCCTCCGAAGAGAAGGTGGTCCGTAAGAATCGGTTTCTGAAATATAGACAGATTAGTGACTCTTGTTGCGAATCATTCTGATTATTCTCGAAGTCATGAATTCTTACCTCCTCATCAATCAAATCGAGGTCGGCGGTCTCAACCAGACGATTGCCCATCATGCACTGAATATTGAGAAAATAGATTTTCATACCAATTGTCAGGTTCTTCGTTCCTATTATTCTATTTTTTGAAAACTATACTTACTTCACGAGTTTCCATCAGCTTCTCGACTATCTCGCGACGGCACTTTTCCGGCGGGTGTTGTGTCGGAATCCATTGTTTCTCCGTGAGCAGCGCCTCGACGGCCGGCGTCAGTTCCTTATAGCTGACTCCCAGAGCTTTAGTCAGTCCTATTGTTGTAAAAAACTGTATCCTCGTTTGTCACTACCACCAGTGCAAGGTTCCTTTTTGACGGAAAAAGCCGAGAGAAGAAGCAATTTCTGAGGAATCCCAAATACATTTCTCATTTTTCAAATGTTTCACTCACTTTTTCAAAAATCGGCTTCAAAGAAATCAGGAACTTCAATAAAAATCAGGAAAATAGGGTAAACATCAAAGAAATCGGTGGGTCACCCTCTTCAGAGGGTTCAATTTTAGGGGAATGAAGGAGAAGGACGGATAGGGTGAGAGACTGGTGGGAGAGGAGGGTGCAGACGGTCAGAGTCGATGGGTCTTGCCACGAAAAGGGCTTCTGGCGGGGAAGTACGGTTATTCTGGCAGATATGATGGGAGAGAGATGGGGTCAAGTGGAGAGACGCAGAGAAATGGGTCCGAGCACAGACATGCGCTTTCTTACGGGCCG